>PQWD01009777.1:0-107700 GCA_019425675.1 Leucinodes orbonalis | reverse complement strand
TATTAAAAGTCTTATTATACACCCTGTTTATCCGTACTAACATGAAGTCGTAAAAACAGTAGAGACAAGACACTGACTTCTTTGCTGAATGAGGAAAGCGGTGTAATCGGTTAAAGCTTGGTTCAAGAGAAAACAAGGAGAAAAGAAACAGTTAAAACTTGTGACGTACTCTACCAACTTAGTGATCAAAATAATGCAAAAATATCACATCAAATCATTGCTAAGATAGCCTACCCTTAGGCTTCGCTTATGCTTCGCTGAGGCTTTGTTGAGGAATAGGGCGGAGCAATGATGTTCTGAGGCATTGACATGTGGGCGAAGGTTATAATAAATTTTGATTTTTAATATTGTTTTTCTTTATTTTATATAACTTATCATTCCACTAAAATATAAAGCATGTGATATTCGTATTATTTTAATTCAGTCAGTCAAATCAGAAGCGATGTTATCAGTAAAAGAACTAAAGTTGCAGATATAGTGCGCCGGATCAGCACGTTGAAGTGGCAGTGGTTATGTGCGTCGTAAAATGTCGCAAAGGACGTTGGAACCTTCGTGTTCTGGAGTAGAGACCGCGTTTTCACAAGCTCAGGGTTGGACGACCTCCAGCCCGATGGTCCAATGTCTTGCGAAAGGCCGCTGATGGAGGCTGGCTGTTAACTGTAATTTATGTGACTAAGACGTAATCGGTGAGAAACTATCTAATGATAGCAGTCGTAAACGCACCCACCAATCTGAACTGGGTCCGCGTTGTGGGTTACGGCCCACTCTCTCCATAGCTATGCTGTGTGGGAAGTGGAAAGTCCAGTCACAGAGTGGGACGTTATTGACTAATGTTGTGAAGTTGCCATACACATCCAATCACTTACAACCTGATACATGGTAACTAAATCCCATCTCATAGTACGCTACCAGTACCTATATGGCTCTGTGCATCGCTACCCTGATAGCGAGTAGTAACAATAATAAACCAAAACATTCTAAATTTTTTTTTGTAAATAGAATCTGAAGAATAATAATTTTTCATGCCACAAGGTGGCGTAGGTTTTATGGTGGTAAATGGTAACCGAATGAAATAAATGCCTATGGACGCTTCCAATACCAGAAGCTTTAGCTAACTACATAGGCGTTGTCGACCATGTAAAAGATACCTACCTGTTCACACGTCTCTTAAAGGACCCCATACAGTATACCATTGAAAAATCCTCTACAGTAACCGCATTAAACAATTTGAGCTTTCTTAAAACGCGTCTCTAGTGCTCTCTCAACCTCGCCTTTAAGAAGCAAATACGATTAGATCGAAGTATAATAACGTACCGTTTAATTATTTTTTTATGATGGGCTTGCTTTTGAGCACGGACTATCCAAGATACGATCCTAGTGGAAGACGATGTTTAATTTACAAATTATTATTTGCTATTAATTGTTATTGTTAAAAAGAAATAATATAGTTAGTCACGTGCTTAAGATGGAACGAGCTTGCCCATTCAAAGCCTATTCCATCGATTTTGAATGCCACGGGGTTATATGTGGCCGCACCCACAGACAGATTCAGAGAGATCATTCCATTCAATTGCATTACGCGTTATAGTATACATGTAGAACATAATTTTATTGATTGAGGGTGAATTTCGTCACGAATATGACGTTTCTCGACTGGAGTAATACAACTTAGTGTTGTGTATTAACTGGTTCTCCTGATGTTGAGTGATATCGACACCAGGTACCCACCTACCGAGCATTAAAATGGTAGATGTAAAAGGAAATGTACGAAAGGGAGGGATCTGGCGATAGTTCACTCGGCGAAACACAATATTAAGTGCTTTTCACGCCGACCTGAGACTTGGTTATCACCACAGTCAGTCCAGCCTCCATTCGTGCCGTTCCCACGCCTAAAATGCATATGATAATTGTGATTATACCCTTTTTGAACCTATTTACGTACCAATATCGGAAATATGCTCTTTTTTTTTTGAACTGACTACTGCTGTTGGCCGCAGATGGCCTTTACAGCTTCACCGTGCAAGTGGCGAGCGCAGATGGCTCTCAGCCTTAAAATTTACACAACGAGCCTAAGGGCGTCCCCGAACGGGACTCGAACCTCGGCTTAGGGCGTTGCGGGGGGGGGGGGGGGGCTTTGTAGCCTAACATATGTTTGGGGAGAAAAGCGGCCCGGCACATGCCGGTTACGCGAATAGGGACTGTGCGAACCTACAGGGACACGCGACGATGGCCCCCGCCGGCGGGGGCGGAATCTCGGTTGTCGATTTGTAGAGTGTAATTTTAGTGATTTAGCTATTTCGGCCGCCGATACGGCGGCGACCGTGGTGGGATCGTCCGGATCGTCTAGCACGTCCCGTGGACGCCGACGTTTACGCGCGCGAAGTGATATATTATTATTATTAGCTGCTGTTGTAGAATAATCAGCAGAGGAGACAATGAGCGGGTTTGAATGCGCTATTGCCGAGTCGAAGAAGCGTTTGGACGCCAACTTTAGGTACTGCGAATTCGTAGGCAGCCCTAAGTCTAAATGAAGGTTCAAGTTGCGTATGAACCACGGCGCTCCCGTAGCCCTACGCATGAACTTGTTCTGAATGACTTGTAGCCTATGGACGTGTTTGGACGCAGCGTGTGCGAAAACCACACCGGCTAATATGCTCTTCATTAAGTTGTATTTCACTATTGAAGAAAGATACCCACCTACTTCATTTTATTTCTCCTTTGAGGGTGTTAAATATTTTTTAAATATCATCATCACAATATGCTTTTTTTAAAATCGCTATCAGGAAAATGTTTGTTTATAAACAATACGAAACCGTTGTAAGCATTTGTATAAATACAAATTCATAAAGGCATTGTTTGTTGAACATAAGACAAATTGCAATTATCTCAATACTTCGAAAGTGAAATTTAATTAGGCACGATCGCTGTAATCCAGCGGCTGTAGGTAACGTACTTAATAGCATTTGAGCAAAAACAAACGGAGTAACGCGTTACGATGTTAATGACGTTTTATTAAATTACTTTTGCATTAACCTTAAGTTAATTAGTTTCTTTGACCTCTATGCAATTTGCGATCTAGCATCGGTGGACGCTTGAATAGTGTGAATGCCTGGCTTTTTGTTTCAAGTACCTGATTATATTGTCTTTACTCGAGACTAGAAAAGAAGGCACAAATGATAATTTACTTAATTTTTCATGGTACCTTAGTTGTTACCTTAGTACTTACCTGTTTAGAAAATTAATTGAACTTGATTTGGACAATCCTTCTGGTCGAGAAGTAGCCTCATTGGAACAAGGGTTTAATCCTTTTGTTGCATAAATATGTGCATTAGTTAATTGGAGCGTCGGTGGCTCAATAGTGTGGACTGTTGCCTTTCTACCGGGAGGGCTGAGGTTCAAATCCCGACACGTACCAATGTGTTTTCGAATTTTTGAAAATATATGTACGTTATCCGACGCTCTTACGGTGAAGAAAAAACATCGTGAGGAAACCTGCGCACGCCTGCGAAGAGATTCAAAGGTTGTGCGTGAAGTCGTCCAACCCGCACTGGGCCCGCGTGGACGACTAAGCCTAATCACCCTATACGGGTAGGCTTGTGCCCCTCTGGGGACGTTTGATGAGTTGATGATGATGTGCATTATTTATGTATCATCTGAATTGGTTGGATGTGTGTTATATACAGGGTGAAATAATAGAACCTACTCTTGATTCAAAGTACATCCCCTAAATATGAGGCAAATCTATCAATTCAAAAATAAAAAAAAAAACCCTAAATATTAAGTAAAACACTTTGCGGATGATCAATAATACATATCACAATAAAAATATAAAATTGACTTTCAAAATAAATTCCAATTATATATCTAGGCGGGTTCACGGTGCGCTGTATGGCAGAATTGGCAGAGGGCGGCGCAGGCGCTGTGGGGTGTGCGACACGGCTGAATAAAATAGTACGAGCTATAATAAATTATCGAATTACTCATTGTTATGCCATAATTTATTTATTTTGTAAAACTTTTATGATGAATGATATTTTATGATGAATCCTTATGGTGGGAACTTCCCATAAAAACATTTTATAATATAAGTACCTACAATGGGTGTCGGACTGTTCACCGAAAGCCTTTTCGTCGAACCCCATTTCTCAACCGTCATATTATCGAGAATCCGTTTGACCGATAGGTTATTTCACCGCCTTCATTGTAAATTTTTATTAGTATGTACAATAACCTATCGGTCAAACGAATCTTCGGTAATATGACGGTTGAGAAATAGGGTTCGAGAAAAAGGCTTTCGGTGAACAGTCCGACACCCACCAACAATAATAAGTCCAATGGATGCGAATGATTCAAAATACCATCTGTAGGTAAAATCTTTGCATTTACAAAAATAAATATAAGTAGTTCAACTACTTATACGATATTGGTAGGTTATATATTTTTAAAGTTCACTCATGTGCACTGGTGTTGCTTTAAAAATAATGATGAATCTACATATTTGGTTTCTCCACTACGAAGGTGAGATTGGTGGACTATGCCCCTATCCAATAAAGCTTCGAATGTGGCCCAGATATCCTAAGTATAAAGAAAAAGGGGAAATAAAATAACAAAATACGCTTTAAGAACGTTTTAATAATATAATGTGAAACATAATTGTCAGGTGACTAATTAAATAATTATGCACCAAGGTACTTAGATAATAATATTTTTTTTATTAAAAATAAATTGCACACCTGTCACTCGTCAAATTTATCTACTGACCTTTTCTTTAACAAAGCCAATCTACCTTCCATAGCCAAAAAATATATTTAAAATAAGTCAATAACTAACTATAAGCACAGTTAAGAAATTTCAATTTTTATAAACATTTAGTTGTGTTTCTATTAAGTTATTATCTTCTGTTTTGTAATAGGAAGTAGAAATTCTAAATTCATTAAATTAAAAATTTAGTGCCTACATAAATAATTTAATTCAGTGCCCATTAATAGATACATATATCTTTAATACAAAATACCTTCTTACTCGTAAGTGTGAATCTGAGCATTGAATGCTATAAGATACCTAATTTGAGCATTTTTAATAATAATCCTAGCTATTTACCGCCCTGTGTCTACATTATGATAATTACAATCGTATTTTTATAATCATCGTCATATCAACATTTCTTCACCAGTTGCAGAATATAGACATCAGAATATACATTAGACTGGACAAGCCGCCAAGTTTATAGGCAGTCCAGTGTCGCAATTTCTTTTCGGTTCTTATCTATGAAAAGTTATTATATTTCTTGGTAAATTTACAGATTCATTGCGATGATGGCATGTTACAATGCACAGGATGGCATTTTGGAAAAAACGGTAATATCTTCCAATATTCGTGCGTCTTGACTCGTCTCACAGAGCGTAAACTGGTAGCCAGTGTATGCTCGTTGAGCTTACAGTTGTCGCACTTTAAACGCGGCTTGCCCCATCTCCTGTATTGGGAAATCTGTGCTTGAAACGATAGGGTACATACTCTCCTAACTCTTAATCATTATACCATTAAGACATGGAGGCCCTTAGCATAAATAGAAACCAAAATATGCTTTTAACCTTAAGTATTTCATAAACATAAAAAATATTTAATCTTATGCAACTGGTTTCTTCCTATATTAAAATTTAAAGTTAATAATGATTTCAAATATGAGATTTGTACCTAACAGTTAATCTAAAACTTATACAATTAAGTAATGCTAATGATTACAATAAATTAATAAATATAGAGTTATAAATTAGTATCTAAATAAATTAATGTGTATACTTCATAAAACTAGGTTTTATTGACTGATAATATTTAAACTTACTCATACTCATACAACTATGTGAAACTCACTAATTCTAGCTTCTATATTTACTTTAAAATATTTCGTATCTTTTTTGTTGCAGGGTAATAATGAATTAATCACAATTCAAGCTTTAAAATTAACTTAATTATTACATTAGTCATTTAAACACTTGATTTTAATTAATATACAATTGCATGGTGCGTATGATTTGTCTAAGCGTTAAAAATTATCCAAAGTCTTCATAGATAAAAAAATATTGATGATATATTACTAATACCATCTTAATACATATAGTAGGTATTTGTTTTTATATTAAAACAACATTCCCAGCGTAGCACACGTCGATTCGTTTAAATTTGTTTACAATTCGTACCTATTACTATTCTAAAAAAATTGCATATATAGGCATAGGGTAAAGTTTTAATCATATTTAATAAATCAAATAAAAAAAAACGCTGTCTGAGTTGAGTATAAATAGGTACTCATTATTCATGTTCATTGCTTTCACTTAAACAACTTAAAATTGCTTATGTACTTCAACAATCTTGTTATATACAACATCATTATGTAAAAAATCGGAGGCAAGAGTAACTGGTCCTAAATTCTGATTTTGTTTTATCAAGTCCTTAATAACAGTCAAGGAAATAAAATTCTGAATCTCTTGCAGAATTCGTAAAAAACGCTAGTTTTATTATTGGTGTTTATCTCAAAATCGTCTTTAGTAAAGATAATAATACGAACTCTAAAATTATCAGAATTAAATTTCCACAGATCAAAGCTCGATACGAGCCATTCGACCGTCACTTATTCATTACTAACATACAGTCTTTTAGGGTAGAAGTTCTGGAGAGCGTCAGAAATATTGAATTGTATGTATCTCTAAGCACGTAGACGCTGTCTCCTGGTTTACCATTGAAAACATACTGGCCTTTGAGGTTTGTGATCTTCGAGTTCGAAGGAGACGGTTTTGGCTTAGGTTTCGAGTACATTGGGGTGTTATAATTCGGTCGTGATGGAGAAGGAATCATAGGTTGAGGTCCTCCATAACCGAAGGGATCCACAGGTGACATCTGTTGTGGTACCTGAGGTACTTGCGGATAGCCAGCACCACCGTTCCACTGGTAAACGCCAGTTGGTTTGCCGTTGGAAACAAAGTCCAGAGGTAAGTTTATGAACGGGTCAGCTACTGGGGAGGAACACCTGGAGGGATCATTGGAGACATAGGCCCTAAAGTAGGTGGCTGGGAGACGTAACCTAATCCCGGTACGAACATGTAAGGCGTGGGTGGAAGCCTGATGTAGAAAATAGGGGAGTTGTCGTATTGTAATGAATTGATGTTGTCATTAGGGTATCCGTCGCCGTTGCCGTTTTTCTTCTTGTTTTGTTGTCTCCGCCTGCTAGGAATGGTTCGAGATAAATCATCGTCATCAAATGATCATCGTTCACGGAAAAGGTCACGTCGTCGTCGTCGTCTTCTGTATAATCAAGGCCAGACGATAAGAATGACGGGAAGTAGCCAAAGAGGTTAAGCGCTTTATTCTTTCTGTTCGTAGGGGCAGACGCCGGAGTTGTGCCTTCTTCCTTAAATTTATCTTGTAATTTACTTTGACGGCCACTGTCTTCGGGCAAAGTTGCAGCTCGTGACCTTCTAGAACTTGGAGCGCTGTGGGTCACCACTACGAGGCAAAACAGCACCGCTGAGCAGATCATCATTCTTGAAGTCTTCATATTTTGCCTGAAAAGAAGAAAACCCATATTTCAAAACAAAGTTTTGAGTGGTAAAGTATTCTCTTAGTCAGCACATAGTGACTTCTATAGAGCCAGATTATGTTTTGGCCTTGTCTAGGGTCTGGGATAGTGATTTGAGCAATGATCATTAAGTTTCAACCGCTGCTTGTCTGGTACACTTTGTGTTATTTATCCTAGTTGTGCTAGGACATTGCAGGTGGAATCTACAATCTTGTCTGAAAATAGAGATGATTCCGTAATTAAACAAGTTATGATCTTGACTGTCATATGGTGGTTGTTCCATAAAAACACGTCGGACACTGTAAAGTGACATTGAATGTTGGACCTTAATTACCTCGTAAAAAATAACTAACCTAGTCACTGCAAGTGAACAATCATTATCGGTGTATCCACGAACATTTATTACACAAATTGTTTTTACACCATTAAAGTGTGAAACGATTTGCTTGCGTTTTAAATTGCGCATAAGGGTAAACGAATTAGTACCTATTAATGAGTATGAGAATGATGAGTCCTAACCGGCGTCCTTTTTACAAAACAGGTTGCAATAATTGGACGCCATTTTATAATACAACAACATGGCGGTGTAATTTATTTAATTAAGTTGGAAATAACACTTCACACGTACAACGTTGTTGATTTATGAGTATGTTATTAGTAGGGTTAATTTAATACTTATTTCAAAAGCCTATAAGAATGACGATTTATACAATAGCTGTGTTTCCAGGTAATTAAATTTATTCTCACTATTAAAGCTTTCAACATTGTTTGACGATTTGTTTATTACACAAGGGTTCCAGTTCGATCCCTGGGCTGTACAACATTTGTGTGCATGAACATGTTGTTTGTATTGGTCTGAGTGTTTTCTATGTAATAATATATAGTATTTACAAAAATAAAATATACGAGTATGTTTATCCGTTGTCAAGTTTATCCATATTACAGCTAATGCTTAGTTTGGGTCTGGATGGCGGTGTGTGAATGTCAGTGGCTAATTTTGTTTATTGTTACTTAAACCCTTTTTTTAGAAATTAACCTTAAATTAAATTATTAAAAATGCGTTTAACAGGAAACGTATCAGATTTTTTTGAAATCCGTCAACGATTTACCCAAGTTTTTTCGGCAGTGTATTGAGTAGGTATAATAGGGTACCTACCTAGGTATGTTATAATATGTACCTACATTATTTTAAATTTAAACCCATCGTTTCTAATTTATTTTCTTACGGGAAATTGATAGACCGACGAGTCACTGGTAAGGCTGGATGACAGCGGAGGACCGCGATATATGCCGCAAAATGGGGGAGACCTTTGTCCAGCAGAGGACTGCGATAGGTTGAAGAGAGAGAACGTAAGATTGATGTCTCGAATGGCTTATTTGTATGTTTGTCACAAATATTTATGCCACTTTAAATGGAAACAAACATTTTTTTTATTATCTAATTAACCATTTGAATTGTTAATTGAAATAAAGTTAAGAATTCAAACATGAAAACTATGATTGCAAGTCTTTCATAGCCTAATTAGTAATAACATCCTATAGTAATTCAATGTATTACTAGATTTTAGCGTGTAATTACATAGGTCTTACATATGTGATTGTGGCATTCATTTATAGACTGCATGCAAACCAATGATATTCTGTACATAATAAATGAAGATACACCACCCGTGGCTCAAAAACGGACCGCCAAAGAGAACATAGTTGTACGAGTAGGCTCCTTGTTTAGGTAAATGTACGCTCATTCGAAATACATATGTGTATGTGTGCTGTCGCTGTATTTGGAACACTTATTTTCAGATGTTTTGTGAACATATCACGAATCGATACTTTGAACATCATTGACACATCTTCCACGTTTTATTCTATTAAAACCTTGTTGTGAAAATGGCACGTGAAATTTAATAATATCGGAGGTTTAAATCGAGGCGTAAACTAATTGTACAAATAATGCCCGGCCTTTGAAGCTACCTTAATGGCTTTTTCTTATGTTAAGCAGGCAGGATACGTCTGGGGACTTACCCAAGCGGCTAAAATACTTCTAGACCTATTGATTATAAGAAGTAAGAGTGTATTCAATTCTGGCATAGAGACGACTTAGTGTTCATTCAACAGCACGAAAAGTGTTCAGCTCGTTAATGCCAAACTTTTGGAGAAAAAAATCATCCTCTACTATAGGTACTTAGTATTTTTGTTTAATTCGTATTTTATACATAGAAAAAAATGAATACAAAGAGAAACGTTTCTTATGTTTCTATTGCACTAGGACAAACCAGAACGAATGGCGTAAATTAACCCTTTGACTGCCAATGACGTCTTAAAGCGCCAGACACAATAGAATTTCTATTTTGTCTGGATTCCCGGCGTTCAATGGTTAAACCACATAATAAGGTCTCACAATTATGTTGCTTGAGTACATGTTGGTAGTTAACGAGGTCTTATTATAGACTAAGGCTGTTAAGACGTTAAGAGTACTGACGTGATAGTCTAATTCAACTTAAGGGACACTTACACCACAATAAATAAACATTGTAAAACAAAATGTGTACCTACTTGAAATCGACCCGTTATTATATTATGAAGCGGACTCTAGGATCAAAACAAGGTAAGAATAAACGACTTATGGAGCGGGAGTGCTTTTAAAGATCAGAATTACAATTAAGCTTGTTTTAGCGCCACTCGTTAGCTACGATACCGTCCCAGGCCGAGCAATTACCAACGAAATATTGCCCTTACGGCCCAGTAATGAAGAGGTTATTACGCTCTACTGTTATTAATAGTATCGTGAATACACATAAAACTTGTTTTGTAAAAAAGCAAATAATACAATAGAGTTAAATTAATAAAAAAAGCATGTTAAAATTTGCTTGTGATGCTTGGTATGTTTAAAAGTGTGAAGTGGACTGGACGATTTACCTGATGGTTTTAGATACCACCATCAATAGATTATTATCATCATCATTATTATCAGCTCATTATTTATTTATTTATTTTACTTTAATTATAACGTTTGATAACAATTACAATAATTAAAGATTACAATACATCTAATACATCTAAAAATTTTACTCTCACTCATCAAATCTCTCACAAAACTTCAAGCATATCGACAATATATCCTTCCATTCATCAGCAAACAAATCACACTCTGGGAACCCATCCAGAAGGGAGTTCAACAATCTGAGGACCCTAGGTACCGGTGATTGTGCATGAGATACTGTCCGACAAGAAGGCTCTGCCAGTAACTTATGGCGTCTACTTCTGTAGTAATTGTTTTGGGGTAAATAATTTACACAGCTTCTCATGTAAGTCGATAGAATCAACCATCCCTCTCAGAATTTTTAGAGCCAATACTATCATATTCAACTTCCGCCTCACTTCAAGCGAGTTGTACCCCAAACATCCTAAAATAAAATTTGTTGGATACATAAATGGGTAATAGCCAAATTGTCTCTTGTATAAATATCTAAGGAATGCTTTCTGTATTTTCTCAATAACTAACGTGTAAGAAACCTCGTGGGGACTCCACACACAAGCAGCTGCCTCCACTTTACTTCGTACTAATGTGCAAAAAGGAGCCTTATTCATGTACATTACTGAAGTCACGAGAATTTCGAAGTATAAAGCCTAACCGTTTGAAGGACTCGGTAGCTAATGCTGCAATATGACAGTTAAATGTTAGTTCACTATCGAATGTTACTCCCAAATCCTTTACACTATATTGTCTCGGAACGATGAGGCCATCTAAAGTGTAATTAAATATTATAGGATGCCTGATCCGACCAAAAGTCACAACACAACACTTGCCAAGATTAAACTCCATCTGATTCGTACGACTCCATTGTTGAATCATGTCAATATCTAGTGAAGAGCCTGGCAATCTAGTTCAGATCTGATATTCATATAAAGCTTCAAATCATCAGCATAAAGTAAACACTTAGCTTTAGAGACAACTGATGGTATATCAATGACCATGATCAGGAATAACAATGGACCAAGTATCGATCCCTGACTTACGCCCGATGGTGTGGGATAGGGAAGAGATTCATATATACCAAGTTTAACCCATTGCTTACGATCACGTAAATAATAATTATACGTCCCCACCGAGAAGCACGAGCTTACCCAGAAAGAGTGTATGGGTTTTAGTCGTCCACGCGGGTCCTGTGCGGATTGGCCAACTCCACGTACGTAAAAGCGTCGAAAAAACGTACAATACAATTTGAAAATTCGAAAATAGATTGGTACGTGGCGGGATTTGAACTTGCAACCTCCACATTGGAAGGCTAAGCTAAGAAAATATGACGCGGATGAAAGGGTTTTTTGATCCCCCTATCACCCATTTGATTAAACCCACCTCTTGATTTACTCATATGGTCTTAACAAAAACTTAACTTCTGAAGCCAAACAAAGTTCATTAGTTTATGCAATTGGTAATAGGTAATTACACGTATAAAAGTAGTTACAACGGCTGCGCTTGTGCAATTGATGCCTACAAAATAGAATTTTGGTTTGAAATCATAAGTTTTGTCGCCACTAAACGCAACGCAATACAACTCAGTTTTATTTTTAGATAGATAGATAAATTATTTATTGCACACACACATTTACAGTAATAAACAAAAACATAATACAATTATTAATAGTTTATGTTTATCATCGGTATTTACAAGTTATGAAGTGACTTCATTTCATTCCAAACATTGGATTTAGGTAGTTATAATTTATAATTAATTTGTATGTAATTTATCTTAATTGAAGTTTTATATTAAATTTCGTTTTTTTTTATCCACCGGCCGTGGCCTCCCTAACTAAATAAGTTTACTGTTTGTACTTATGTATTTCATTCTCATCATGATCACCAGGCTTAAACGTTACATTGCAAATTAACCACTGTCCACATTAGTATAGAGAACAAATGAAAAATTAACAAGTTAGGACTACAAATACTTTAAATACCTGTTAAGAACACTAAATTTGGCGTTTTGGTATCCGCCATGTCAGGTTTGGTGTTTGGTATGGGCTAAAAAATGTGACAAGCTGTAAAATAACTGGATACCGAGGGTTTTATAACTTGAATATATTCTATGATGAATGTTAGAAGTTCACAGTGACTTTTAACAGTGGTAAGCAATCATATATTGAATCATTAAATTATACGTAACCCACTTTTACTAAATCACTTTATTACTGTTATAAAATAGGTACAATTTCATTAAATTGTTTCATCAAAAGCTGTAGCATCGGATATGGCAACAGAGTTGATTACTCACTTCATCAACCTCTTTATTAATCATGTAAGACTATAAATGGCCAATGAAAATAAACATAATCACAAACAAGACAAAAAGTTGATATTTTATTCGTTAAAAGGTCAAGTTTTGTTTGGTTCGTATGAAAGCCCTTGTGGCAACCCTAGTAAGACGGATAGCTGCTATGATACTATGCAATAAATACCTCGCATGTTATAATTTGTCATTCCGCCGACGGATTGACGTTGAAGCGCGTAAACAGATACAAATCAATCTGGGTGCTCGCTTTGCTTCGGGCAAATTGAAATATTTATACGCCTTACAAATACTTGGCGATGAGCTGTTATAGGGTTGCCTAAATGCATTCTAACTTTGCTTGTCTTAATAAAATCAGTTTTAACTTTGACAACCCGGGAAAGGTTAAAAAATTAACTTTTTTATCTGTTGGATATCAGGTCACAGGAATGTGTTAATTAAGTTACAAATAAATAAATATCTACTGACGTTGACACAGCGTCATCTAGTACTAAAGTAAACATTAAGCCTGTAACATGACTTAATTGTTGATTGTATCTTAAGTCTAGAGAGAATTCGGTTTATATTTAAAAACTCTAACATTGTGTTCCAATCCTCCGTCACGTACTAAGTACTAATCTGTTAAGTTTAAGCAAGAATGCAACTATAGTCGAGTCATAAGTCCATCATGCAATTCTACAAATAGAAGACCAGGGTACAAGTTGCAAGGCCGTCCGTTCAACTCTGCTTGATTATAAGTAATCTATTCAGCGTAAGAAGCAAATTGAATGTTCTAGTACTATATAGAGCAGATATTTATCGAAGAGTTGTTTCAGCATAACGATAATACTATGTAGTACACATCTTAAGTTTATAAATAAACTTACAAAATTAACTTTTACTTTTGTGTTTTATGACACATGACGTAGGGCGCTGCAAACAAATTTGGAGGTTCTTACCTAAATTATGAATTGGTTACTAATTCAAAAATCCAAGTGATATAATATGCTGGCCATGAGCAAGTTTAAAAATTGTAATAATAACTCAATCAATAATAAATTGGGTTTACGAATCGGACATGTCGGTATGGTTTCGTATCAAGTCTGAAGCTTCACCGGAATATTATGATACAGAGCTGGTTTAATCAGCAGTTAGGTAACTTTATTCAAGTTACTTAAATTCCAGAGAAAGTCACACGCATGAAAACTGTCTTACCCCTTGTTACTACCTTTTGAGCATGCCTAGATTGCCTATACAAAAACAACACGAAGTCGTAAGATAAATATCACGTTACAAGACGAAGAATGTTACTTTCAGCACGAGCACGGTTTTAATTTATTTTGATCTTATTAGTTATTATACAAGATGCAAAATAAAATACACAATATTTTTATTCAATTAGATGTTGATACAGCAAATTTTAGAATTAAATATTAGTTTTCTATCTGCTAACGAACCCGCCGGCTAGCAAACTTACAAACAATAATTTTCTTTCACACAATGTAAATGGACCCCTGAGGCGAATAATAACAGAGAAAACAAGCCTTCCCGGCTTCCTAATAGGCAAGCGACTATTAGGCTCACCAATTACTGTTTTATTTTTGTATGTTTTGAAGTAATTGACTACAGTAATGTATGAATAACATTCTTGTTACATTGTGAACCTGCGAAAGTGTATGGAGATTATTATGTTTATCACTGTTTACGGTTCATCACTTAGTAACCATGGGAACTTTGTATTCTACCAATTACTTTATAAACATCAAGCCTATCCTATTCAACCTATCGCAGTCCACTGCTGGACATAGGTCTCCCATTTTGCGCCAGATATCCCGGTCCGCTTTCCTCATCCAGCCTCCACCAGCGACCTTTCGCAAGTCGTCGATCTATCAGGCCGGAGGGCGTCCTACGCTACGCTTGCCGAGACGCGGTCTTCACTCCAGAACTCGTCTGCTCCAACGGTCATCGGTTCTGGGACATACGTGACCAGCCCACTGCCACTTCAACTTGCTGATCCGGCGGGCTAGGTCGGTAACTTTAGTTCTCTTACGGATTAAATCATTTTTGATCTTATCCCTAAGAGAGACTCCAAGCATAGCCCGCTCCATTGCGCGTTGAGTGACTTTGAACTTGTGAACCAATCCCGCAGTCAGTGTCCATGTCTCAGCTGCGTATGTAAGTACGGGTAGGACGCATTGCTCAAAGACTTTTGTCTTTAAGCATTGCGGAATCGTCGACGTGAAGACCTGACGTAACTTGCCGAATGCCGCCCAGCCCAACTGAATCCTCCTACTAGCTTCCCTCTCGAAATTGTGCCGGCCAAGTTGGATCGTTTGGCCCAAGTAAACGTATTCTTGCACAACTTCGAGAAGGATGCCATCGACGCATATCGGTTGTGGCATGACATGATCATTGAACATGACTTTCGTCTTGTCCAAATTCATGCCAAGCCCAACTCGTCGGGAGGATTCATTTAGGCTATTCAACATCTCAGCAAGCTCTTCCGGTGAATCTGCAACGATGACGATATCGTCAGCAACGCGCAGATGGGAAATATACTCTCCATTGACGTTGACGCCTCGTTCAGACCAGTCCAGGTTCTTGATGACATCCTCCAATGCGTTTGTAAACAGTTTCGGGGATATAACATCCCCCTGTCTTACACCACGACGCAATTGGATGGGTCTTGCAAAATCAAGCACCTAAAAAAAATTTTCGATCTATTTTTTTTATTAAAGAAGAAAGAAGGGATCTTGTGGTTAATAGGTCCATCTGATTGAAAATGTGATCCCCGCCGTAAAAAATGTATCACCAGACGTCACCACAGATGTTCGCAACACATTCATTAAAAGAAATATTTTGATGGAAGCTTTTTGAGTGGAGACCATGGAACTAGAAAAGAAACGTGGGCTGGTTCCAATCAGACGAACGCTTGAGTCTCGTTTTAAAATATGGGCCTTAGACCATAGGGCAATTTCATTTGGTGCATCCTGTGAATATCGAGGATTGCCAAACCGGACCCCTAATGATAAGATGATAGAGGTGTATCGGTAGACGTCAACATGTTGTTATTGTGTATTATATTAATATGGTTCAAAACCGTGGTAAAATAAGGTTGGATTAATATTTCTGTTAAGTCTCAATCAGCAAGACTTTTTACATCGGCGCTTCGAGTTTTAATTGGTAAAGTTTATGACGAGCTATATTCGTCCAAAGCAGACTGAGCATTTTTATCTCAGTTTTACCTTTTTTATTGTGACTTTGTTGCAACTGCAGCTGGTTTAAGTAGTATTATTTTAGACTTTTGGAGCGTATTTCTTTTTCTTTCTTCCAATGGAAGAAAGAAAAAGAAGTTTTGTGCAAAATGTAGAACCCATATTATCATACAGAAGTCAGATATAGGTATCATACAAAAAAAAGAACCGGTTTATTTTTAAATAATATTTTTTTTAATTTCTGACGTTTTAGTTACCTAAAGATATAAGTCCAGACAGCTCAGAACACTCTGTTTTCTATTTTCTAAAAAATAAATTTAATGCTCAATATTTCGTAAACGAAGCTGTACGATTTACCGCACATTACCTTAGCAGTAACCTAATTACAACGATATTTGTAAGTCGCTGCATCGGCACTTTGTACTCGGGCGTGCATTTCATATTCAATAAATCAGTCTAATTACGACAATTTTCACACATTCATACTATTTTTAAAATACCATCATTGATACCCCACTCGATGAGATAGGAAAAAAAATATGTATCTTACAAAATGGCGTTTAAAATCCGCCATTTTGATTTTTTATACTTTTGTTGATGTGACACTCGCGCTATAGAGACATATCTAATGACACCTATGTTAAAATACGTCAATTCGTTGAGGCTACAGCAGGGAACTTAGAAATCTACATACATAAGCTTGAAAAAAAAAATAACCCTCATACTGTAGTCGGGAAAAATAAGAGTGTGTCGAAGACAAATGGCCTCACGCGTGTGGTAGAAAGCGCGAACATCAAAATACAATTTACGTTGCTGGCTATGGGAAAGTGTAAAAATAATATGTATACCTTAAATGGAGGCGATATTTTATGAGACTTTTTTTGCAAACATACCATTAGTAGCGCGAATGAATAGCGCAACCTACTTGGTAGTTTGTTAAATGAAGCCTTGGAAGGCTAATATAGGCAATTCAACATTTGGATTTTTTGTTTGTTGGTTGGCAACAAATTGATCATATTATGTAGTTTACTTTTAACAAATAAAATATTTCTACTTTTTAAAAATACAACCTAGTTAACCATACACTAATAAACTTATACATAAAAGTTGTAGGAAGATTTAAGTTGAAAGAATGTGCATCGGGAAACTGGATCTCAAGTGATTACAAGAACCATTAAGCCGTTTTCTCGGTAAAAAACTTTTCTGCATTAAGGTTTCTTTGAACATCTGTTTATTTTAAACCAACGTATCATTATAGTTACACTTACAAAAGAATACTCAATAATCTGTATATTCAACGCCTTGATATTCCATTCCTTCAAAAGTTCCTAGGAGGTGGTAGCCTGTGATGCGTCCAGTCGAACAATAAATAGGACGCTGGTGACAAAATAGATCTGGATCCAAAAAAGATAGAAATTTTCTTTCATCTCTTACACCTCGTACTTTATACAGACACATCTCGTAACTGCTCGCGTATTGACAGGCTATAGTTATAAATTAAGCAAGCTTTTATTACGGTTTACTGTTGATCAAATTGACGGCACCGGGGTCTAAATTGCACCTGAGCCTACGCGTTGGAAACAAAAAGACAATAAAATCATCACTTTCNGTTTCTTATGGGTGGGGGAATATTATTCCAGCAAGTCGTGGCAGCATATCGAAAGCTGCCACGAAACGCAGCTGTGTTTCACTGGACATAATAGCCGGCTTATTACTTGACATCCAAAATTTAATTTATTTTTCTTTAAACAGATCCATTTCATATATATGAAACTGTCGAAGCACGAGCTTATAAATAAATTGTACATGTTAAAAACACGAAGGGAATACGTAACAATACAGGACTCCAAAGTGGAACGATGTTGGAGCTGCGATGAGTTCATCTGATTTAGACAATGACGGATTCACTGAATTACTAGTGGGTGCACCCGCGCAGGACGATGGCGAAGGCTTTGAAACTGGGGCCGTACATATTTATTTGGAGGAAGCATGGTATTTTTTATTTTTACTACTTATAGCTTAAGAATGAAAGAATGCATGTTTTCAAAGCGCGCAACTTAATCTTCACCAAACAGTACCATATGATAGTGACCCGGAGAAGACGGAGAACGTATTGTAATTACTGTATGTGACCAATATTAAAGCAAACAAATTTATATCATTTCATACTCGAGTAGTACCTCAAACTAGAAAAATACTAAATAAATAAAAGAAAGATAACTAAAATATATTACAACCTAAACGCTTAAAAATAAATTATTAAAACTAAAAAATATTAATTAAAAGAAGTCCCTTTAAGCAAGGTTCCGAAAATACTGGCAGCGTTGCCCCTTTGGATTGCTAAACTGATTTTTTGTCCAAGGTAGCTGCCAGATCTGCTCGAGAAGTAAATTAGCCAACATGATACAATTTCTAAGAGAGAAAGAGTAACAGAATAAATTGAATGCGTTTATTTCAGAAAAATATCAATGACGCCAATATGCATCGTGTCTTAATAGGCACTGAAGATGGATCAAGATTTGGCACCTCAATAGCATTCAAGCGACATAGATGGGGATAATTTGACAGGTACATATTACTAAGACTTTTTATAACAAAAATCTTTGAGATAAATTTGCTGGTGAGATTTGTTGAATAAACTTATTATAATTTATAGCTAAACTTAAGTTGTTGGTGGAATAAAATGAAGCCTCATAGAAATCAGCATTTGACATAATGTAAGAGATATAAATATTTCCCATACATCTGTGATAAAAATAAGACCAAACTTCAGCTAATTAAGAAAATAACTTATTCGTAGGTGATGGTAAAATTGTTTTTTTCCATAGAACTATTTATTAGCGCACCATATGAAAATCAACGTGAAGGCGCACTTTACATATTTTGGCTTGGAAATATTTAACAAGCTGATCAATACGAATGACTTTCGACAAATAACGATATCGCAATTGGAGTACACTCAGAAAATAAGAACAAAGACTTCAAGACCTTTGGATACAGTCTACAAGTAATACCGGACCTGGATGATAATGGATGTGATGGTAGGTTTCGTATTTTTTATGTCATAAATAAACGGGACGGTCAATACGCTCACCTGTGGTAAGTGATATAACTGACCACCTGGGACGACAGATGTTATGCCTCTAGTTTTGCTAGCTACAGTGCTCTTATCCCGAAACACAGAAGTGCAAAACACTCCTATTTCACGGGACGATATCTGTACTGCGGTGGAACCTACTTAGACGACTCAGTACCGAGTCATCGCTTCGTTTTTCTTGTATAGTCCGAAGATCTATAAGGAAACAATAAGCAGGGATTTATTTGATAATTGGAATACAACATGTTATGAACTCACTATGCTTATTTTTTCTAGAGTTAGCTATTGGCTCGCCTGGTAGCGAAAATATAATGCTTTTGCGATGTATTCCATCAGTTAAAGTTATACTAGATGCAAAGCACAAAGGAAACGAGGTAAAGATCGAATTTATTAATCAAACCATTGTTACATATAATTATAGTACATAAATTACAATGTTAGATTGATAAAACAAAAAAAATAAGTTCATTAATTGTCACGTAAATATAAGATGATACAAAACTTCAAACTAAGGAGTTTCTATGTGTAAAAATATCTTAAAACTTAATTTCTGAATATTTATTAAACAAACTGTTTAAAAAAAGCATCTATAAGATGATGCAGCTTTTCCTTCTGAATTTTATTTTCAAATAATGGCATAACATTTCAGCTGGTAAAGGAACAAGATACTCAATTTGTTGTTGAAGTTTGTGTTGATGTGAAACATCTGAAAAGGAAACCTTTTTCTTTAAGTAAGTTTCTAAATATTCATCCATTTTGAATTATAGAACGATACATTTACATTAACTAGTCTGAATAGTCAAATATTAAAACCGCACTGTTGAGTGTTATGTTCACGGTCTGTGTCTAGAACTGAAACAAGTTAAATTATGAATTTACTCAATACTATTTAAATTTATATTGGCCAATAAATTTCTTTCCAGAGTTGATAGTATCCAATGAAGTTATTGGTAACGCAGCTTATATAGACAAAATACAAACTATGTATGAAATCATCGTAGGGTAGCAAGGATAAAATAAACAATAAATGCAAGGACATAATTGTCAATATGGTAGGTTTTAATAAATTACCCAAACACTAAAAACCTATCAACGCTTGATGCATTCTGTATTTGCTTTATATATGTATTATTTTGTATGTACCTGTAAGTGTTGTAAAGATTAAATAAATAAATAAAATTAAACAAAATAAATGAGTATTAAATAATATATTTTACAGGTAGGACACGATCCTGGTGAATACAGGTTCTCTTCAAAGGTCCAAATGGATGAAACATCTATAATGAACTCAAAAGGTAAAAACAACAAATAAAAATAAAAAATCGATTAATTAATCAGAACCTAAATTTAAGTAATACTATGTTCACTATATTCAAATCCCTGACTTAATTAAAATATGGTGGATTGCCTCATATTATACATAAAAAAATGCTTTATTCGACCGCAATTCCTAAAACGACATTTATAAGCGTTCTCCGATTCAGTATTAAGAAGTATGACTAAGAAAAAACCTTATAAAATGAACTTGAGTAGTAAGTATTTCATAACACATTAATTAAAATAGGTATTTATTTATTACTGGGTACATAAGACCTAACAACTGTCGCTTCATTTGACAGAAACAGGGCAGTGTTGGAAATGGAATTGGAATGGAAAACATCTACATTTCTCCTCCCTTCTTATTTATTTTTATTCTACGTTCTTCTATACTAGTCCGAGCGAATCTTTTTCTTCTATTTAGCTTACGAAATAATTTTCTTTGTTTGCGAGATGTCTCCAAACTCGAAATGATTTGTTATTTATTTTAATCATTCCTTCAATAATTTTATTTCTCTTTTATTAAGATTTCCAAGCCTCTTGGGCAATGATAAATCCGAGTAGCGTGATGGAAGATAACCTTCAGGTTTCACGGCATTGTTCAGGAAAGGATTGCGAACCGAACCTCACAATGAATGTGACCTGGTCAGGAGGGTAAGTTCATTATTAACACTACGTGAGTAATGACGAACCATAAAGATTTTCATAAAGAAGAAAACTTCGAATAAATGAGCTCAAATATATTGGATCCAGTCCCTTTGTGCTTCTGAATTTTATTTTATCTAAAATAAGAAGCAAATTAAGGTTTTTAAAATTCGTTTCAGCTCAGAATTTAATAAGATGTTAAATATTTTTACAATTTCAGACAAAATTTGAAAAAAACCGTCCTTATAAATTAGTTACCTACTATAATCATTAAAAAAGATTGTATTAGAGATCTGTTCAAAATTATAATATCTTTAAGTACCTACCTATTGTAGCATGAAAATAAACAAGTAACCAAGTTTATATTTACGAAAAGAGATTGGAAAATAGATTTGTTTAAAAATTATTCTAAGGTCTTTGAGTATTGTAGCATAAAATTATGTAAGTTTTTCACTGATTTTGGTATTAGATTAAACGACACTTTTGAATTGGGATCTGCGGATTTCATCACTGTATTGCTGCATGTGCGAAATGAAGGCAACAGCTCTTGGGAATCTTGCGCTTTGGTGAGCGTCAGTGGTGCACCTGTGTCACAGATCGGCTGCATTACCAAGAACGATGTTTATAAGTGTGTCATGCCGTCACCCCTTAGAAGATTTGCTGAGGTAATCATTTTAAAAGTTACCATCATAACCAAATTTTTTTATTATAATTTTACAATTTTTACATATTTTTGAATCTATTTACAAGATTAGATAAAATATTATTTCATTGCACCATTTTTGTTCCTTTTTGATGATAATACAGGTATGTTCGATTAACAAAGTAAAAAAATATGTTTCATTCTTCAGCATGAAATCAGCATTAAACTTAATATAAGTCAGCCAACAAATTTCGACAAAGAAGTGGCAATCCATGTAGATCTAAACGACTTTTGCAATAAAGTTAAAAATATAATAACAAAAGACTGGCGCTTGAGATTTACTTTAAACACTGAAACTATACAAATTAAAGGGTAAGTTGAGGTTGTTTTGAAATGCATATTAGATTTTAATAAATATTCCACAAAAATAAAAATATACAGCTGTAAAAATGTATGGCTATAATAATTTTGAGCTGCTAATCTATCTGGTTCCATGGTATGTAATTGTGGCTTTTGATTATTAGTATTTGCAATAATCTCAACATTAACAAGATTAAATACTGCCATGTTCATATTTGCAGGGTCTCCAACAATCGTCAAATATCAGATAAAGATTTAACGGATCAAAAGGAGCCCAATATCAATGACGCTCATGAATATTTGGTATGTAATGGGTTTAAGCTCATGAATTTTAGTACTTAAACCCAATTGGTTAAATTTAAGTTATATTTAAAGTTGTAAATAAATAATAGTCATAAATATTTTTATTTCAATCGTATTTACAGATTATTAATAATGGTTCCGTTACGTGGAAAAATATTTCAACTGTGGTTAAACTAGACCAAATGGTGTATACAGATCCGAAATCATTCCAGGTATTTAAGAAATACTCGTTATTATAGAATAACTTATAGTATAAGATAATGGCACTTGTAATATGCAAATTTAGAAGATTTAGAAACGTTTTAAGAAAAAATGGATTAGAACACTGATATTTGAATGTCTTTACTTAGATAGCTTGATCTGCAACTTAGTTCTAAATTTTCGGAGAATATTCCGAATATATTATTATGAGGTTTAAAATTTGGAACTCAACCCCGAAAATCATATTTTAATAAGTAAATGATTTGTATCGTCATGTTTTTTTAGAAACTACTTATTAGTTTTACATTATATTCAGGTATCATCTACAATAGGTGAATGCCATCCAAAAGAAAGTTTAACATATGCCTGTTCATTTGACTTGCTACCCAGGAGCACAGTTAAAATCATAGTTAGTGTAGGGATCATTAAGAGTAAAACATGTAAGTTGGTTTAGTTTTTTTAATATGAAAGAATTAGGCCTAAGTTAATGAAGTCCTATACAATGTTATAAACGCAAGTTTAGATTTTCGGAATTTCATTTTCGGCCTTTTGGGCTTAGATAAATTAAATTCGTTTCTATTAATCCATATTTTAAGAATTGAATTAAAATCGATAAAATTTCAGTGGATAACCTGGTAGATGATGCATTGACTATCTCGTCTTCGTGCAATCTTCATTTGACCCCTACAACAGAGGTTAAAGAGAAAAGGTAAGAAAGTGTTAGACACGTTTGAATAAAATTTTAGTTTTTGTTTGTGTATTGCATTGCTCACCTGATATTAAGTGATACCGTTGAAGAAGGTTAGGAAGGAACATTTAATATAATAAAACTAATAAAAATGACAGGAATATCATACAAGCTTATTAATAAATCATGCAAAAAGTAAAAAATAACAATTGAAATGTTGATTTACTACTAAATAAAGAAAATGGCGCTGCAGTGGGAATATTTGTTTAATTGCAAAACTTAGCAGGTGGACTTTGTCTACTTTAAAATCTTTTTAATGACAATAGGCTTATATTTAGTAAGTAAATGTGAAAGATTTTAATATCTATAATATGAGTTCCAGATCATTCAATTATTTTAAGTCAAACATTTTTTCAGACTTATTAAGAAAATTACCATCCAAGAGGATCTTTCGCTAGCTCAGAATAAAAACCTCATAATTTTCTTGGCAATATTGGGCGCGGTTATTGCTCTAGCAATCACTGTATTTATTTTGTATAAGGTAAGTTAAATCATTATCATTTAATCAACGTTAATTGCAGCATAAAGTACATAAAAACATGGACATAGAGATGTTAAACAAATAAACCTTTATCAAGGGCATTACAAACATGTGTGTGTATGAACATGTCTGTTTGTATTGGTCTGGGTGTTTTCTATATACAAAATGTATGTATTTACAAATAAAAAATGTATGTAAGTGTGTTTACCAGTTGTTTAGTATCCATATTACAGGCTTATGGTTAGTTTTGGGCTAGATGGCGCTGTGTGAATGTCAGTGGATATTTATTTTATTGAACTGGTAAAGTGGAAGCTATTGTTTTTCTGTTATTGCCACCATTGTTGTTATTGTCTTAATAATATAAATAATTTGTTTATTTCGGACCAGTAATCCATAGTGGTGTTAGTATTATATTAAGATAACTTATAACCTAGTGTTAGTAGTTAAGCTATTCACAGAATGCACCATTTTATTTATAATATTATAATAGGGGAACAGTTATCCTCCGTAATTGTTTTTAGAATGCTGTTGTGACTATCTCTCACCCTTCTAAGCAGCGCAGCTGTCTTTTTTTAGGATTGCATGAAAGCCGCCCGTACGAGCTTGCACAAATATTTCCGACGCGCTACAGTACCAAGGCAGTCCCAACAGCATTCGAAAAGCATTATTATTTTGACGCGCAGGACCAGAGATTTTTGGTGTAACTGTCCACAAACTGCTCGTGTACATGCTTTGGCAGTACGCCTTAAAAGGGTAATCTTAACTTCATCTGTACATCTTGCAAATCTGCGAGCCAGCATGTTACCTCTGACCGCCAGAGCCCTGCGCTCCCTCTCAATATGTATGGTCTTGAGGTCATCAGAAATAAAATGACCTAGGTATTTAAAACATGATACCTTTTTTATCATTGAACCATCTAAGAAAAGCTCGAGGTCCCCTCCTGTATGTTTACCTGCGACCCCAAAAACCATATACTCACATTTTTTACATTATAAGAAAGTCCATGCGAGACAGCACAGGTTTCACACTCTTTCAAGTAGTGAATGGCAATTAAAACCTATTATATCATATACCAATACAAGATAAAAGGATAAAACCAAGGGAAACCTACGATGAAAACGATGAATAGTTTCATTGTCTGATTAAAACTAAAGGTTCTGCTGAATATACATTTGTTTATAAGAATACTAAAGTTAATTAACAAACAAAAGATTAAAGCGGCGTAATTGCTTTGCAGATGGAATTCTTCAAAAGAAAAGAGAAAACAAAGCTAGATGCATTGAAAAAGGATCACATAAGACGACAGAGCGTCGTAAGTATGGTTTTGGATTGCATTGCGCTGCTTTGATATTATAAAATACATTTCAAGAAATCTTACGCTTAACTATGATGTTTTAACTTATATATTTATTTTAATAGCTGATTACTTGATTTAATAAATTGTTAATAAAAGCGTAGTGTACATATTATTTTAATAATAAACACCTTTTGCTTCAGTGTTTAAAACATACACCGACAATGTATAAAATATATTGTTAATGATATCCAAATATATTTTTTTACATGGTACAATAATGGCACTCTCTTTATTACAGAAACATAGTTCTGATAAAGATTTAATATTAGAAGATGTAAGTATACTTTCCAAAACATTGTAACAATAACAAAAGTAACATATATATTGCCGCAACAGGAGCAACTGTGACTAAGGTGTTTAAGTAACTCTGCTTCAATTCAATTCACTATTTTCGAGTTTTAGATCTGAGCATCAGAAAGATCGCTTAATAGGTACTTCGGAAGCAGTAGGAACACCACGGGAGCTCTTGGTCTCAGATGGTGACAAATAATTTTGCCCGATTTTCTGAAAGTTGAGCTTATTCCATACTAGGAAGACACGAAAAGCCGTCGATTCCGGATATGGCGATCGTAACAAAAAACACTTCATACCATAACGCGGTCTAAAACTAGGATTCTCGAGTATTTTTTATTTGAATGGATTTGACAACCCACTCATTAAGAGCAAGGGCACTTCGGAGACTATAGAGTGATCCGACGTTGTGTATAGTGTGGAAGTCGGTTATAATAAACTCTCTCAAACATATCTTAAGGCTCATCAATTATCCAATAATTCCAATGTAAAGCATGTTCTTGGATGTTACTATTGTGTCAAACATTTGCGAACTGTAACGAGATATTATCGAGATTGACTGTTTACTTTTATGAAGCGTTCCCTATAATGTGTCCTAAAATTACTACAATTATTTTTACCAATGATTGTGTTGAAGTATGACAATCAATACATTTGATTTGTTCCAAATAAATGCATTTGATTGGAAATTTATTGATTTGAATAAATGTGTAACAAAAAAAATTTTCAAAATAATTATTGGATTTTTCAGATGGATATTACAGTAGATGACGATAGCCCTTTCGAAATTGTCGAATGTCCCGTGGAAGCTAATATAATGGATAGTGCACATACTGAAACCCCTAATGAAGAAAGGAAGTGATCCGTCGAGCATTAAATTACTGTTATTATAGTATGTGTTAATACGTTACATTATTTGAGAAAATAAAAATGAAGAAGAATTGGATCTTATGGTTTACACTATACCCTACTACATGTTCCCATAAACAAGCGCCTATTTCTAAAATATTGTAGTCTTTTATACATATCACTTCAATTCGCTAATCCACAAGGCTATTTCAATGGTACGTCAGATTAAACGCGAAAAAAAAACAAAAGCTAAAATTCAATGTTGACACAATAACAAAACAATAAATTCATGAGATGCGCAAGTCAGTCACCAGAAGCCTTTGAATTAAAAAAACATAGTACACTGGTTGAGCCCAATTAGGTTGTGAACGAAGCCATCCCGGGTGTATTTCATGGCAATGACATCGTCCCGGAGAAAGCGCGAGCTGGTGTTGTTGCAGACATTCATACAAAATTCTAAACAATTGCGAATTTCATCCGCGACACAATTACCCAGGCCTCGCCTTCTAAGAAAAATAAAAGTGAGACCGCGGCTTGACTAAGAGGGACAAGTAAAAATAATAATTTAAAATTATTACATAATAATAAACATCTTTTTTGTAAATGTGAATAATATATGTAAAATGTCAAATGGAAAATCAAAGTTACAATGTTATTTAAAATTATTGTAAAACTACTACAAAAAAATATCTTTTTAACAGTATCATTTATACCACTTTCCTATATCCTAAAGATTGGTGGTGTTAACAATAATCAGTAGCTTCTAAAGCACGAAGAGACTCGAGATAGTATTTTTCGGTAGCATCCCGAACACACCATAGGCATGCTTCGTGGTATAGTGGTACTGGTTCCTGTGGCCTGCAGATATAATGATATCCTATTAAAGGGTACAATTTCATTAATTTCCCCGCTCCCTTCAAAACCACTGTATGACGCATGCGACAAACCGCGTTGAGGAGATTACAACAATCGGAATATATACGTGGGCACGTACAAAACTGAATCTCAACTCTCTGACGAAGACAGATTGGCGGATTTAGGTAGACTGTTTTACGCCAAACCCTGGAGGTATTGTTTTCACGTAAATTAATTTGGAGTTAGGCCTAACTGGGCCCCGGTAGGAATACGTCAATTGTTTTCTTATGAAAAATAAAAGACCATTTATATTTAGTTTGATCCTAAACTTTTTGAAATGGTAAGATTAATATTTTCTTCATTTCCTCTTTCTTTCTATGTATTGCTCGAAAATATTCAGATAGCATAGCAATATTAGTTGTGATGAGACAAAGGAAAGATATAACGTTATTCAATTCAACGTTTGCCTGACCTAAAAGAAATATCCTTTATCTTCCTAATATCGCAAGCCATTACGATCGCTGAGGACTAATTATTGTTAAAAGATCCAGGTCCTATGCTGTGAAACTTACATACTTTTACAGCAATAACCTTACCTTTGCTCCAGATTTTCTGGTATAGTAGCAGATTTCTTAACCATCATGCCACATGAGTGGTCAAATAATAAAATGGCCAAAAAAATCTGGATAAAAGATTAGGTAGTTGTATAGAAATATAATAATGGTTTAGCAGCAGATTTGGAAACAAAAGAAACAATACACACTTCCTTGAATACGGTTTCTTGTTTACTTTAGGTCAAAACTCAGCGATCGCCATGCCTGAAGGCGTTATCAAGATGGAGATAATTTTAGGTCAGACCAACAGTCAGAGGGATCCCTCATTTCCTCCCTTTGACTATGTCGCCTCAACTTACTTTTCCATAACACAAAAACGTAACGTTACACCAAATCGTCATCGATGTATTTTAATCCACAGCCCACCATGAAATTGAATGAACTCGCAAAGTTCTCGGAATAAAATTATAATAAATCTTTCACTAATACAGTAATGACCTAGTTACTAACAGAGCTTACATCGGGAATAAGAATAACTTATTTATATTTATTCCTAAAGTTTTCAAACCCAAACTCAAACTATTTTTATTCAAAGAAATATTCTGCGGATAATTTAGAATGGTCATTTTTTATTATTTTACTTAAAATTTCTTGGATTTACCTACGGTTTCGAAAAAGTTGAATCTTTGTGGAGACCCGGCAAGAATTGTATAGAATAGTATCTCTATACATAATCGTAACGGCTTATATTACATAAAATGGTTATATATTTGTCGGCATTTTACATTCCTGGTAAATGCGCTTCCTAGCTCCATAAATATAATGCAACATTGCTTAAACCAATCAATTATAGTAATATAGAGCGTCGGTGGCTCAGTGGTGTGGACTGTCGCCTTCCTACCGGGAGGGCTGAAGTTCAAATCCCGACACGTACCAATGTATTTTCGAAAAATATATGTACTTTATCCGATGCTCTTACGGTGAAGGAAAACATCGTGAGGAAACCTTTATGCACGCCTGCGAAGAGATTCGAAGGTTGTGTGTGAAGTCGTCCAATCCGCACTGGGCCCGCGTGGACGACTAAGGCCTAATCACCCCATACGGGTAGGCTCGTGCCCCTCGGTGGGGACGTTTACTGAGCTGATGATGATGATGAATATACAGTGACTTCTTCTTTTCTTCTTCTAAGTAATTTAAGTCTGGAAGAGTTACGCTTCGGTTAGAATGAGCCGGCTCGACTGGGGTGATAATACCTCAGCATCTTGGAAAAGCGGCGTTCAACAACGTTTTGCTTTATATTTGGACAACTGAGATCTATTCACTAATAGTCTGGCAAAACAATAACTGCAGTCCAATGTCTAAAGAGCCCGAAAACTAAGCAAAGCTAGTTTTCGGACTCAAACAAAAATTTGTAGTAGCATATACATAATGTAATATGAATATACATTTATTTCAATACTTTAGTTTACAATGATCTCATTGCCTATATAATAAATAAATATCCACTGACATTCACACAGCGTCATCTAGCCCCAAGTTAAGCGTGAAGCCTGTATTATGGGTACTAAACAACGGATAAACATACTTATATAATTTTATTTTTGTAAATACATACATATTATAGATATAAAACACACAGACCATTACAAACATACATGTTCATGCACATAAATGTTTGTACTGCCCGGGGATCGAACCCGGAACCCTTGGTGTTGCAGCCGACCTCTCAACCGCAACACCAAATAGTCGAGACGCAGTCTTTATTCCATATGACGCAACAGGTGAAAATAATACCTTTACAATATACTTTTAACGATCTTCCTCCGAAATCAATCTTTTTTTCGAAATGACTATGATCTTCCTATGACCATGACCTGATGATCTTCGCAACTTCACCGGACAAGGCTAAATTATCATTACAGTTAATGTTAAATATCAAACACAAAACATGACCGAGTAATTCAATATTTTTTTAGCCGACCCAAAAAAGCATTAGGACAATTTGATGCGCCGCATGAGAGGTAAGAGGTATGTATGGAGCCCTTCACAAAATCAGCAAACCTAAATATTGACGGAATACGGACGAATTAAGGAGTCCTCGAAAATAAGCCTTAATGTATAGTAAATGAATTTATATTTGTCTGCAATCATTTAACCTATAAACTATCGTAAGTATTTTTCCACAGGATTTGCCTGTTTTATATCATCAGCATCACGCTATTCTACACGTACCTAGACATTAAAATGAGAAACTTTCTGTGCCCTAAATTTGTATATAGTTTCAGGATTTTCTTACTTTGCAAATGTGTCCTTATAAGAAATTCAATACGTTATTTATTTTTATGACTTAATATAATGACGCTGCTAGCAGATGTTCTTTAGTCTCTTGCAAGATCACGAAACTATTACGGACAACAGAGGCACCAATTACCAGCAAGTAGGCAAAGTGCTTGATAATAATAATGCCACGGAGAGACTAGAGATTGCATAGTGAAAGTCACCGCGTAATTTGCTCAGTTTGGCTTGGACATGACAGGCTAATTTAGCCAGCTATTTGAAAGTTTTTTTTTCACATTTATAATAGGCTGATTACCGTGGCTGAGTAAAGACTAACCTAGTAAAAGAGAGTAATCTAAAGAAGAGTGAGCTTGCCCAAAAAGCCTATTCACTCATTTGTCGAATGCCCCCGTGGTTATATGTTGCCGGAAATACGTATACACAGGCAAGCATATGATGGATGTATAAAATCTTAACATTTTAATTGATATTAAAACAGAGGAAAATCTGTATTAGAGCATTTTGTTTCATCGAGCAGATTATCTACTCGGTATTTTAACCGAGTTATATTATAGTTCTTAGAGAAACGGCCAAAAAATCTTGAAATGCCATTTTAATAAAACCAGAAAGCAATACCACGGTACAAATAATTATGATAATTTTACCGTGGCAATATTATAAAATGTAATTAATCCACTATCGCCTACGTCTTGTAGAAGACAAGAACGACAAAATATAAGAACTAAAATGGCCACATTAAAATTGTTAAATAATAAAAATAGTTGAAGCTAGCCCACTGCAGTGGACGAGGTGGTGAGTGGTAATTGGTCGCGGCCTTGATTCAGCAGTGGACTTCTTGTGGTTGTTGATGGTGACGAAACAATGTCTAAGACAAAGTTCTCTTAGCCTCTTATATTAAATGTAAATGTACCGCTTTGTTTGAGAAATATTTAAGAGCACTAAATATAAAAATATAATCTATGCCACATTGTTCCAATTTAATGTTTATACAAAGAAAATAAATGTGTTCTCTGTGACCGCTTTGTTTTTACAAGATATTCTAAGAAACCCTAATTTACCGCCCTAAGCACCGAGCTTAGGTGTTCTATAAATAATTAAATTCCATACAAGAGTTGTTATTGTTAAAAAATTAAGTCAAAGAAAGCTACGGTTTATTTTCACATCAAAAGACAAACGAAATTGGAATTGTTACTGTGCAAAAATAAAACTTTGCAAACTTTTCGATACTTGCGCCAAGACATGAACGTTGGAACTAGATTCTAATAAACAAATAAAACTATGCCAACTGAATTTCGACTTTATCAGGATCTGCGTAAACCCAAATCAGACAAGAACCCAAAAGTGACAAACTCGAAGTGAAATTTCTTGAAAATTTAAGAGTTTTTGCGTTTCGGGGTTTCAATATACGCGTATTGTTAGGACGACGTAACAGTAAGCTCGATTAATATGTTAAAGCTCGAATGTTTACAAGGATAAAAGTTACACAAGCTATATATTTCTATACTGTTCTCTGCTAAATGTTCGTGCGAAAATTATTACTATCTCGACCGAGACGTGGAAAAAAAAAATTGAATTCATTCATCTTTCAAACCCGTCGAGAGCTTTGGTGGCTCAATGGTGTGGACTGTCGCACTCCTCCCGGGAGGGCTGAGGTTCAAATCCCGCCACGTGCCAATGTGTTTTCGAGTTTGAGAAAAATATATGTACGTTATCCGACGCTCTTACAGTGAAGGAAAACATCGTGAGGAAACCTGAGCACGCCTGCGAAGACATTAAAAGATAGTGCGTGAAGTCGTCGAACCCGCACTGGGTCCGCGTGGATGAATAAGGCCTATACACCCTAGAGGCCTAGACGGCTAGGCTCGTGCCCCTCGGTGGGACTTTTAATGAGCTGATGATGAACTTACAGATTCAATCCAAATCGTCGAATTATAAACAGTAGTAGTTCTGCCAGCATCTGATGGCTTTAGAAGTAAATCAAATACTTTATTAAAATAAAAGTTTTATTTATAAATCGAGCAACTCTATAATGTTACATTTCATTGAGCCTTAAAAGTAAACAGCATGACATATGAAACTTCACTGCAATATTATACGACTAATTGTTGATCACCAAATCCAATTTTTATATCATAATATCTGACTCTACAGAGTTTCATAGTTTACTGTTAAAGTATTTAAGAGTTACAAAACTGCTAAAGAGTTTTGTGTAATTTAGTTAAAAGTATCCCAAATTCTTCGCCTCGTGGAACAGTCCGATCATCATTTGAGTGACTTCGTCTCCTTGCTCGTGGATCCGGGATGGAGGCCAGTGGAAATAGGTGCCCCTTAGCTCGTAGGTGTACACTATAGGTATACCCAGATGATACCTCACCCAGTCCATACTGCCTCCTGATGCTTTGTCTGAAAAGGAAATCTTAGTCAAATGTGATGTTGTTTTGGAAGAAAAACTACTTTGAGACGATCATAAATTCATTGTTTTGAATACTATATGTGTAATAGTCATGCTGCGTGGGAATTCAGGGGCTCATTTTGCATAGAACAATTGAATATCATCCTTAGATAGTAACCAAGGCTAATAAGGCAAAGGTGTTTTTCAAAACTCACAGAACTTGAGATAATAATATCGGTCATCCACCTGATTAACAACCATTCTGCGAGTCACGGTTCCATAGAACCCTCATCATGCCACCGAGGCCACGTATTCTTCAGAAGCATTCAATTTATTATGGTTGAAACCTAACACACCAAATATGGTTGGAACCTAACATACCCCGTATACCTCAAAAAGCAACCTAAACTAATTAGCGAAGTTTTGGCATGACCCACATACGGAAGCAGTTTCTACTTCAGTTACTGTTGAAACTAAAATTGAGTCAATCGTTATTGACTTGGTTACAAAACAGGTGTTACGGCACAGGTTATTGACAATTTGCCAGTTGAAAACAGCGAGCCAAAATAAGGGTTGTAATCTAATAATTAAATTTGTTTGACATTTCAAATAAAGGGTGCTTTTGTGTATAATATTTTCACTCGAGTGCATATATAATCGGGTCAAGTTCAGAAATGTTGACTTACAGATTCAATTGTTTTGTTTGTGTGTTAGGAGAGCACATACGTCAGAGGAAGGAGCACACACAGTACATATTATATGCACACGTACACAATCACGCAAATATATGTACAAGATTAAGTTTTACATATCCGATTTCCAAACAAAACATAGATATTTACTACGGCGTATCTTGCGTTACAAACGCAAAATGATAGATTGTTGTACGAAAACTATGAAAAATTGTGATTGAAAACTTACATAAAATCTCTGCTGCTGTAGCCGGACCCTTGTACACTGCATTATTGACCTGCCTTCCGTATTCTAAAGATGTCTTCCCAATTTTAATCTAAAATCGTATTGAACTCATCAATAGTAGAAATATCATGCATAAATGTTTTTTTCTATGTTATAATAAGTCAACGGACGGTCTGTTCGCTCAGTGAACTGCCTGACCATGACAGATGCAGTGTTAAAGGAATAAAAATAAGTACAAGTAATAAGTACAAGGTCATTATTTTCCATCAACACTACTCTGCACTCGTCACTCGAGTCAACAGATATTAGGTGTCTTATAACCGGTAATTTTAAAAATAATAAAAAGTTAATGATAGACGACTTAAGACACAGATGAGACTTAAACAGTATCTCATTTCTTCTTGCCTTCTTTCATTGGCATACCACGTATTTTAATGGTTGTGAAGTTGGTTCAGGTTAAATCCTCACTTAGTACAAACCTTTCTTATCACAAATATTTGGGAAGCACAATAAACTTACAGCAAATTATTATAAAATTGTATATTCTAACCAGGTCATTGTAGTTGCTGGTGTGTTCTACAGAATCCGAATAAGGAACGATCAGCATCTGCGCGTCCGAATGGAAAGCCACGTACGCAAGCAGATTCTCAATGCCTGATAGGTACTCCGAGAGAGTTCTTGTCTCTACCTCGGAGAATGGCTTCGAGCCGCCGTAGGTCTGATAGTCACAGGGTCTGTTTGATGCTCCATGCTCTGGAAATGATTATATCATTGCTACAATGATTATGTCACTGATCCTCGGAAAGTGAGGGAGAAGGAGGAAATATAGCGAGGAGAATGCGGATGGTGTTTCGGGTATCCTTCACGATTCGGCAATACAAAATACATTGTTTAACGAAGATCTCTTATGTTCTCTCACTCGGATGTACAGGAAAGAAGAATTGGTAGCGACTACACTTAATGCATTGCGAACTTAGTTTGACCAGATGACACTGAGTGTTTGCATGAGATATTTTAAAGTTAACATTGAAACGAAATATCTCTCTTCAATCTGTTGCAGTCCACTGCAACAGGTCACCCCCTTTTTGCGGCAGATATTCCGGTCCTCTGCTTTACTCATCGAGCTTCCACCAGTGACCTTTCGAAAGTCATCAGTCCATCTGGAGGGCGCCTCATGATATGCCAAAATGCGGTGATTACTCCAGAACTCGTTTATTTCAGCGACAATTAGTTCTGTGACATACGTGACCCACTGCCACTAAAATATCTATTTTATTAAATAATGAAATTGGTTCCATATGGTTTTGGCACAAGTTGATCCCTTAACAAAACTAGTTATAGACGAAACATATGGACCACGAACAGATAAACTAAAGTTAGCTTGAGTAATAATTTACACATTCATATTTAGAAATTGAGAAATTCAAAGTTTGTGCGTGAATCTGCACTGGGCCCGCGTGGACGGCTAAGGCCTATACACCCTATGCAAGTAAGCTTTTAACCCTCGGTGGTGACGTTTAATGAGCTGATAATGATAATGATGATGTCAGTGACGAAATAAGTAATCTTAAGTGGATCCTGAAATCAATAGAATCACAAGAGACAAAAAGCATTGGAATACATCAACCTATATTCAAAATCTTGATACTCACGGAGCCAATTGTAGTCCCAGTTCCGATTAGGATCGGCTCCATAGCAGAAACCCTTTGATTTTGAACGTGTTTTTCTCCACATGCGATCCTAAAGCAAATAACATGTGAGTAAAGAGACTTCTTGGCTATTGCATATTGAGATTGGGTCCGCCTTCAACCGTATTGCTCTGAAGAAACCTGAGCGATAAAAATCGCTTTTATCTTGCATGACAATACCACGCATTTGTTATTTTCTGATTTTAATGTCCTGATAAACAAGTTTTAAAAATAACAACAAATTTTGACAGGTGACAATTACCCTTGTGAAGCTGTAATGATATCCATCAGGGTTGACCGTAGGAAAGATACGCCAGTCGAACTGATTCCTTAAATTGACCACATCAGCATTGGTGCTCGTTAGGAGTTGGTGGATGAAGTACGTCGTGGTAGCTGGAGTTATCCATTCTCGAGCGTGGATACCTTAAAAAGTAATAATTTTAGTATTGCACAAGTTAAATACATTTTTCATTTTTACAAAATAAATATTTTTCTTTTGTTTCGATATTAAACTGGTTATGATTGTCTTGGATTGTAAAGAAGCCAACACGGTTCACCTGATAGTAAGTATTCATATAAATTTGCATTACCAGAGGTCCCAAAAATGCTCTGCAGGCTCTATTGGAATCAAAATGTTTAAGTAACTAGAAGAAGCAAAGCGTTACTAACCTGACTCAATAAAGACGACCGGTTTCCCTTCTTTCATTCCTGGTGATGTATTAATCCTTATCCCGAACAGTTTTCTTCCTTCATAGCTTTGACCTCCTATGATAAGTTGTGTCCATTCTGGGTGAGATCTGGTCGAGTTATCCAAGAATTTGTATATCTGCAAGTATTTGTACAATTATTATAGTTAATCTTTATCATCTTATAGCGAAGAGCGTGATAGCTCACTTGATATACTTTTCGCAACAGCATGCGCCGCGACAACGGCATTTCGAAACTTCATATCAGACCTTTAATGAGGTGATGTCGATGTTGATATTGATGATCTTTTTAAGGACAGACCTTCCCACACAGCATGGCTATGGGAAGTTTGGGCTGTAACCCACCATGTGGACCCAGTGGTTTAAATCGACTAATAGCCTTAGACGGAAACCCGGACCAAAACAACTTGGTCTGCCTGATATTTACTCGAAAACACGAATTTAATATGTAAAACTACAGAAGTTTGAAGAACATTTAAATATCGGTCATAAATTTTCATTACTATGCAATGTTAACATAGTTAAGCTTCCAGCCCTTATTTTGGCATGAATATTTTTTGCCTCATCAACATCATCAGCTCATTAAACGTCCCCACCGAGGGGCACGAGCCTACCCGTATAGGGTGTAGGGTATTAGGCCTTAGTCGTCCACGCGGGCCCAGTGCGAATTGGACGACTTAACACACAACCTTCGAATCTCTTCGCTGGCATGCATGAAGGTTTCCTCACGATGTTTTCCTTCACCGTAAGAGCGTCGGATAACGTACATATATTTTCGAAAATACATTGGTACATGGCGGGATTTGAACCTCAGCCCTCCCGGTAGGAAGGCGACAGTCCACACCACTAAGCCACCGACGCTCGATTTTTTGCCTGTTTTACGTAAACTACTATGGAATTTGAAGCTTTATTGCTTCATTTTACATGTTTATGTTACACAAACGGATTCACACGTGCAAATTGCATACGATACATTGATAAACTAGATGCAATAGGAAAAGTACCCACATCCAGGCAAATCCATTAGTTTTTTACATATTATGATATAAGTGTACAGAACGGTCAGGATGGTCACCTGATGGAATATGATACGCCTGACCATGACAGAGCAGCATTGAAGGAGACCATAAGCTAATAGACAGTTACTATTCTCCATCAATGTCGCACTGTGCCCGTCACCAGAGACAGCAGATGCTAGGTCTCCTATACCCGATAATTTTACTAGCTACAGTGCTCTAATAAAAATACTTAAGCTACAAATAACACGTATCAGGATTTCACTCATGTTATTTGCAAACAAATTGGAGTTTAAATTGGTAATTTGTTTTTTTTCATACTTAATCTTTCTGAATAAGTTACACTTTAAAAAATATTGCTTACAACATCCACGTCGTGGTATGCCGTCCATGAAAAACCGTTATCGTCGCGTTGATCCGATTTTTGTTTCTCCAATTCAATTATCCTGAGGAAAAAAAGCATTCTTGAAAATAAACTGCAAAGAAATAGGTTCTCTGCACTGTTATTCTTTGAAATGATTAACAGCTTTTTAAAAACAGAAGTAAGCAATAAAACGTACAATCTTCCGAATGATGACTGTGCGATCCCTTAGGAACCGTAATGCAATTGACTTTTGGATATCTGGTCAATATTTGTTTGTGACTACCTGTGTCTTATTTTAACCTGGACCATAGATTTTCTAATAGCATTAATGTTATGATGACTGACATAGCTCATCTATTTCAGTCGCAGAGGTTACCATCATGCTACGTGACTTGACTTTGCAGATTCTTCAGTAGAAACCCCCCGAAGTTTAAGTTGTGCAAATTCTGCATATCCCAGACTGTGCCCACTGTGACTGTGACTGTGTCCAAGATAATGTTTTAGAAAACGTAATATCGACCTTAACGTGTTCGTTTTTCTGAACAAAGCACCAATATATCGTGATCTTTACTTTAATTTGGATCAGCAATTTTAATTGGCTGTTGGCTGGAGCAGACGAGTTTTGAAGTAGAGACCATGTCATGGCTTGTGTCGCGTATAACGCTCACCAGACCAGACCAACGACTTGGGAAGGTCACTGTTGGAGGCTGAATAAGGAAAGCAGAGTAGTATTAGACAAAGATATCTGACGCAAAATGGTGGATACTTATATCCAACAGTGGACTACAATAGGTTGAAGGGAAAGACTAAGGTGGGTGGTGGGAGTGCATCCATTGATTTTGTTTTAAAACAAATACCTGCTATTATGGTCTATTAACGCTTAACTGTTTAAATTAAATTAATAGTAAGTAATAAATTGTAGCTAAGTTCCCAAACTGTTTCCAATTGAAACTGTTGAAACTCAAGACGTCTTCCAAGTATCCTCATAAACACATCTTTTGACTTTCAGCTAACTAATTAAAACTTTGGCGAAATCGTTTCCCGTTGCTCTAATCCAGAATTGCGTATTCTATCTTTTGTTAAATCGTTACAGTGATCAAGAAATTTTATTGTAAAGTACCACCTAAAAAGAAGTTTATAAAATTGACAAAATACTATCATCATCATTAACCTAGAAGTCCACTGCTGAAACAAGGCCTCCCCTAATGATTTCCACGCGACCGATCCCTTGCAGTTGACATCCATCTGCTACCTGCCACCTTAACCAGATCATCAGACCATCTGTTGGGGGTCGGCCTACGTTCGTAGAAAAAATAAAAATACATGCTATATATTATTCCAAAGAGAAGTTTGATTGCCTTATTCAGAGGCATATGGCAAGACATTTAAGTGTCTTAAGCGTTTATAAGTATTAGAAGATGTAATTTCATTTTCTATATTAATGTTTTAATAGAAGTATTTGATTTGACGCTAGATGTTTAATTTGTCATAAATGCCCATAAATAATAAAAGGCTTGTTGAACATAAAATCAATTTGTGTTTCATGTTATTTATAATTATTATGATTAAATATTCAAAATAAAATAAAATAACTATTCACTGACATTCACACAGCACCATATAGTCCCAAACTAAGCATTTATTCTGTTTTATGGGTTCAAAACAACAGATAAACATACTTATGTAATCGTTTTTGTAAATACATACGTATTTCACATAGAAAACTCACAGACCAATACAGACAGACATGTTCATGTACACAAATGTCTGTATTGCCCGGGGTCGAACCCGAAACCTTGAAGTAGCCGACGTCTTAACAGTTACACCAAATGGCTTTCATGAAATGGCCATCTGCCTGGGAATGGGTAAAGACTGATAATTATTTAATACGAGTACAATTCACATTGTACAGGCAAAGCAGGTTGCCTTACTTCTTACTAAAACTTTAGTATTGACGTACAGTATGTATTTACACAAAAGATCGACTTACTTGGAATAATCCTCGACTTCGATCTCAGCTTTAAGTCCAGCTGCTAGTACAGCCTCTTCAAATATTTCAACGAGTTCTGGTGCAATCAACAAATGTGCTTCGGTGCCTCTTACATTGTGAAATGGTATCTCCTGAAGATAATGAATTTATAAGAGCCGTATTATTGTTTATATTTTTTCATTTACTACAGAAAGCAAAGAAGAGCGTAGGTGGCTCAGTGTGGACTGTTGCTGAGGTTCAAAATCCCACCACATACAAATGTGTTTTCGAATTTTCGAAATATATGTACGTTATCCGACGCTTTTATGGTAAGGAAAACATCGTGAGGAAACCTGGCACGCCTGCGAAGAGATTCAAAGGTTGTGCGTGAAGTCGTCCAACCCACTGGGCCCACGTGCGTCTAAGGCCTATTCACCCTATACGAGTAGGCTCGTGCCCCTCGGTAGGGACGTTTAATAAGCTGATGATGATAATGAGAGAAAGCAAATGCTCTTAATATCTTCATTTCCTGGTTCCTTCTAAAAGTGTAATAAAAAATATTTAAACTAAGATATCAATTTCGAACCCAATACTCACCGTCAAATTGGTCAAATTATCAATCAAATCTTTTAACTGATCATTTCTCCTACAACTTTGTAGAAACGAAAATTTTTATACGTTTTATATTCGTCAATAGTTGCTGCACATGAACTATGTAACACTGCACATACAAACAAAATATNAACTGGTTATGATTGTCTTGGATTGTAAAGAAGCCAACACGGTTCACCTGATAGTAAGTATTCATATAAATTTGCATTACCAGAGGTCCCAAAAATGCTCTGCAGGCTCTATTGGAATCAAAATGTTTAAGTAACTAGAAGAAGCAAAGCGTTACTAACCTGACTCAATAAAGACGACCGGTTTCCCTTCTTTCATTCCTGGTGAGTATTAATCCTTATCCCGAACAGTTTTCTTCCTTCATAGCTTTGACCTCCTATGATAAGTTGTGTCCATTCTGGGTGAGATCTGGTCGAGTTATCCAAGAATTTGTATATCTGCAAGTATTTGTACAATTATTATAGTTAGTCTTTATCATCTTATAGCGAAGAGCGTGATAGCTCACTTGATATACTTTTCGCAACAGCATGCGCCGCGACAACGGCATTTCGAAACTTCATATCAGACCTTTAATGAGGTGATGTCGATGTTGATATTGATGATCTTTTTAAGGACAGACCTTCCCACACAGCATGGCTATGGAAGTTTGGGCTGTAACCACCATGTGGACCCAGTGGTTTAAATCGACTAATAGCCTTAGACGGAAACCCGGACCAACAACAACTTGGTCTGCCTGACTATTTTACTCGAAACATTTTAAAACGAATTTAATATGTAAAACTACAGAAGTTTGAAGAACATTTAAATATCGGTCATAAATTTTCATTACTATGCAATGTTAACATAGTTAAGCTTCCAGCCCTTATTTTGGCATGAATATTTTTTGCCTCATCAACATCATCAGCTCATTAAACGTCCCACCGAGGGCACGAGCCTACCCGTATAGGGTGTAGGGTATTAGGCCTTAGTCGTCCACGCGGGCCCAGTGCGAATTGGACGACTTCACACACAACCTTCGAATCTCTTCGCTGGCATGCATGAAGGTTTCCTCACGATGTTTTCCTTCACCGTAAGAGCGTCGGATAACGTACATATATTTTCGAAAATACATTGGTACATGGCGGGATTTGAACCTCAGCCCTCCCGGTAGGAAGGCGACAGTCCACACCACTAAGCCACCGACGCTCGATTTTTTGCCTGTTTTACGTAAACTACTATGGAATTTGAAGCTTTATTGCTTCATTTTACATGTTATGTTACACAAACGGATTCACACGTGCAAATTGCATACGATACATTGATAAACTAGATGCAATAGGAAAAGTACCCACATCCAGGCAAATCCATTAGTTTTTTACATATTATGATATTAAGTGTACAGAACGGTCAGGATGGTCACCTGATGGAATATGATACGCCTGACCATGACAGAGCAGCATTGAAGGAGACCATAAGCTAATAGACAGTTACTATTCTCCATCAATGTCGCACTGTGCCCGTCACCAGAGACAGCAGATGCTAGGTCTCCTATACCCGATAATTTTACTAGCTACAGTGCTCTAATAAAAATACTTAAGCTACAAATAACACGTATCAGGATTTCACTCATGTTATTTGCAAACAAATTGGAGTTTAAATTGGTAATTTGTTTTTTTTCATACTTAATCTTTCTGAATAAGTTACACTTTAAAAAATATTGCTTACAACATCCACGTCGTGGTATGCCGTCCATGAAAAACCGTTATCGTCGCGTTGATCCGATTTTTGTTTCTCCAATTCAATTATCCTGAGGAAAAAAAGCATTCTTGAAAATAAACTGCAAAGAAATAGGTTCTCTGCACTGTTATTCTTTGAAATGATTAACAGCTTTTTAAAAACAGAAGTAAGCAATAAAACGTACAATCTTCCGAATGATGACTGTGCGATCCCTTAGGAACCGTAATGCAATTGGCTTTTGGATATCTGGTCATATTATTTGTTTGTGACTACCTGTGTCTTATTTTAACCTGGACCATAGATTTTCTAATAGCATTAATGTTATGATGACTGACATAGCTCATCTATTTCAGTCGCAGAGGTTACCATCATGCTACGTGACTTGACTTTGCAGATTCTGCTCAGTAGAAACCCCCACGAAGTTTAAGTTGTGCAAATTCTGCATATCCCAGGCTGTGCCCACAGCGCTTGTCCAAGATAATGTTTTAGAAAACGTAATATCAACCTTAACGTGTTCGTTTTTCTGAACAAAGCAATTTTAATTGGCTGTTGGCTGGAGCAGACGAGTTTGAAGTAGAGACCATGTCATGGCTTGTGTCGCGTATAACGCTCACCAGACCAGACCAACGACTTGGGAAGGTCACTGTTGGAGGCTGAATAAGTAAAGCAGAGTAGTATTAGACAAAGATATCTGACGCAAAATGGTGGATACTTATATCCAACAGTGGACTACAATAGGTTGAAGGAAAGACTAAGGTGGGTCATGGGAGTGCATCCATTGATTTTACGTTTTAAAACAAATTACCTGCTATTATGGTCTATTAACGCTTAACTGTTTAAATTAAATTAATAGTAAGTAATAAATTGTAGCTAAGTTCCCAAACTGTTTTCCAATTGAAACTGTTGAAACTCAAGACGTCTTCCAAGTATCCTCATAAACACATCTTTTGACTTTCAGCTAACTAATTAAAACTTTGGCGAAATCGTCCCGTTGCTCTAATCCAGAATTGCGTATTCTATCTTTTGTTAAATCGTTACAGTGATCAAGAAATTTTATTGTAAAGTACCACCTAAAAAGAAGTTTATAAAATTGTCAAAAAATACTATGCTATAATATTATTCCAAAGAGAAGTTTGATTGCCTTATTCAGAGCATATGGGCAAGACATTTAAGTGTCTTAAGCGATTATAAGTATTAGAAGATGTAAGTTCATTTTTCTATATTTATGTTTTAATAGAAGTATTTGATTTGACGCTAGATGTTTAATTTGTTATAAATGCCCATAAATAATAAAAGGCTTGTTGGACATAATATCAATTTGTTTCATGTTATTTGTATATGTGTGTATATTTTATGTGTATATATATATATTACATATATATATAAATAAATTTTGTAAATACATGTCCTATGGGCTGTTTTATTTATCATTTCTATGGTTTTAATATAATATGTGGCCTTCGTCAAAACTTACATACTTACGTGTCTAATTTTATATACTATTAATTTTCAACAGTTATTTTAGTTTGTAATACTGTACACAAAAGGGCTTCATTGAAAATCAGCGTCCAGGCATGCATTTGCGTGTCAGGGCCTTTGCTGAGTGAGGTCCTGTTTGGCACTAGCCTTTAAGATTTTTGTAATCTGTTATTGTTTTTATTTGTGCCAAATAAATCTTTCTTTCTTTCTTTCTTTATTTATAATTATTATGATTAAATATTCAAAATAAAATAAAAAATAACTATTCACTGACATTCACACAGCACCATCTCGTCCCAAACTAAGCATTTATTCTGTTATATGGGTTCAAAACAACAGATAAACATACTTATGTAATCGTTTTTGTAAATACATACGTATTTCACATAGAAAACTCACAGACCAATTCAGACAGACATGTTCATGTACACAAATGTCTGTATTGCCCGGGGGTCGAACCCGAAACCTTGAAGTAGCCGACGTCTTAACCGTTACACCAAATGGCTCTTCATGAAATGGCCATCTGCCTGGGAATAGGTAAAGACTGATAATTATTTAATACGAGTACAATTCACATTGTACAGGCAAAGCAGGTTGCCTTACTTCTTACTAAAACTTTAGTATTGACGTACAGTATGTATTTACATAAAAGATCGACTTACTTGGAATAATCCTCGACTTCGATCTCAGCTTTAAGTCCAGCTGCTAGTACAGCCTCTTCAAATATTTCAACGAGTTCTGGTGCAATCAACAAATGTGCTTCGGTGCCTCTTACATTGTGAAATGGTATCTCCTGAAGATAATGGAATTTATAAGAGCCGTATTGTTGTTTTGATATTTTTTCATTTACTACAGAAAGCAAAGAAAGAGCGTAGGTGGCTCAGTAGTGTGGACTGTTAGACTGAGGTTCAAAATCCCACCACATACAAATGTGTTTTCGAATTTTCGAAAATATATGTACGTTATCCGACGCTTTTATGGTGAAGGAAAACATCGTGAGGAAACCTGGGCACGCCTGCGAAGAGATTCAAAGGTTGTGCGTGAAGTCGTCCAACCCGCACTGGGCCCACGTGGACGTCTAAGGCCTATTCACCCTATACGAGTAGGCTCGTGCCCCTCGGTAGGGACGTTTAATAAGCTGATGATGATAATGAGAGAAAGCAAATGCTCTTAATATCTTCATTTCCTGGTTCCTTCTAAAAGTGTAATAAAAATATTTAAACTAAGATATATCAATTTCGAACCCAATACTCACCGTCAAATTGGTCAAATTATCAATCAAATCTTTTAACTGATCATTTTCTCCTACAACTTTGTAGAAACGAAAATTTTTATACGTTTTATATTCGTCAATAGTTGCTGCACATGAACTATGTAACACTGCACATACAAACAAAATATAAAACAATATCATCGTAGGTCTGCTTATCGCTGAATTTATAAAAACAATCAACAATCTCAACACACATTAACCGTTTATATACTAGGACAATAACGATGCGGGCGATAACACAAGTATTTGTAGTATTCGAGTACTAATGGTGAAATAGCTATAGAAATTTACAAGTGCAAAAAGAACAAATATGTACTTACTATCCAATTATGGCTTGACTCTATTAACCTGCCAATGGTAGGTACAGATCAAAAGCGGTTATTTAAAATCGAAATTCAAAGTCAAGATCTGGAGAAATTAAGACTGTAAATGCACCCATAACTTCAAAATAGAGTTCAAAATGAAAAACTTTAAAAAACGAAATAAGATCAAAAATTGTGAAGTGAAAAGGGCAAATCTACAATATTTTGAGGTACCGTATTATTATTATTAAATGCATACATATTCCATATAAAGAAATAGGTGAGGTCCAAATATTGAACCATGGAGCAATCCTTTGCAAAGTTTACCAGGCGAATTAGTACCATTTATTACACCTTTTGGATAATTTCAGCGAAATAGTATTTTACAAGTAGTCAACAGTGATACACAATAATGTCTTAATTTTTTTTATAATATACATAGTTGGAGTTGGATGGAGTTTCGTGATCAACGCTATCGAAAGCATTGTATAAATCGCTGCAGTCCATACACACTTGGTATATTTGATGAAGCGAAACAATTCCCCTTATAATAAGTTATTAATGAGGTAAAAATTAAATAGAATTCTGCCGTGTACCAATGTCTTTTTGAATTTTTTAAATTATATGTACGTTTATCCGACACTCCTACGATGAATGAAAACATCGTGAGGTTGAGCGTGAAGTCGGCCAATCCGCACTGGGCCACGCGTGGACAACTAAGGTCTGTACACCCTATAAGGGTAGGCTCATGCTTCTTATTGGGGATGTTATAAGTAATGAGCTGATGATGATGAAATAGATTATCGAAATCCTCTAATATTAATTGTATCAGTTTACTGAATTATTAATAAAAAAATAAGTCCTCTTCTATAAAAGTATTAAATGTCAATTCAAGATGGCGTGTATCAATAATCAACTAAATAATAGTTGTTGAAATGGCTACATCTTTAACTTAAATCTATTATTTAGTGGTCTTTTTGTTTTTCAACTCAGATTGCAGTCAAAAAGTTCGATTTATTTTCGAAAGTTAATACTTGTCAAAAAATTTAGTTCTTGTTTTAGAAATAGTATTGAGAGACGCTTTTCAGCCGACTATATTTGATAAGGTATGTTAACAAGTTTATTATCATTGTATCAGCATACAGTAATGAGGAGCCTTACCTATAATATGCGGGTTGATAATTGTATATCGTAGTATGTTTTCAATAGTTACCGAAACCATGTTTCCCTCCAGTCCACTTTCATACATGTGAGCGCCCACTAACTTCGATTTTAGAATTTATGACGTTCGTGGTTAGCCATGTTTCAGTTCATTTTTTTATAAACACAAATAGCCCTGAAGACCAAAGACAGAGATTTGTTCCGCTGTTTATTTATTCTAACTGTAAAAGTAATGATATCTCGCTGTACTATCAGATCAATAAGTTTTATTTATTGTTATCTCACTGTGGTAACTGTGAGAGCTCGTTAAATATTGATAATTCATCACCGACAAATTGACTAGATTAAACAAGTATCACTTTATCGTATAGGTGTGGGTGGATATAAACCATTAAAGGTGATTTGATCGCAGGATTTCTTAAATCATGACGACACATGTGGTATAATCACACAGATACTAGTTCAGTATAAATATTAGGCTTCATGATCAGCTCATTAAACGTCCCCACCGAGGGCACGAGCCTACTCGTATAGGGTGATTAGGCCTTAGTTGTCTACGCGAGCCCAGTGCAGGTTGGACGAACTCACGTTCGACCTTAGCTTATTATCTTCAGGAGATACCAGTTCACAATGTAAGAGGTGCCGAAGCACATTTGTTGATTGCACCAGAACTCGTTGAAATATTTGAAGAGGCTGTACAAATATTAGCTCCCGTGTTTCTAAATAGGTAGTATATGAATTTATGTACAAATAAAATAATACTGTTTTGTATAAAAAGTACAATTAAGTAATTTGATCTTATATTGGATGATTGGCGCTGTGCAAATCCCTACATAATATAAAACAAAGACGCTATGTCTGTCCCTTTGTCTCTGTGCGCTTTAATTTTTAAAACTATGCAACGGATTTTGATGCGGTTTTTTTAAAAGATTCAAAACGAAAGTTTATATGGAAAATAACATCTATAAAGTTGTGGAGAAATACAGTTTTGAAGTTTCTGATATGATACAATCTCTCAAGGAATCAAAAGGGCTTTTCCGCAGATCTATTAGTTGATCGAAAAGTTTACCTTTCCCTGATAACGGAAGCTGATAAGCGACAATATCAGGGACATCGCACATACGGTCCTGTTAACCACAAACTTTTCAGTATGCGGGGAACCTTTGACCTAATTTTAGTTGAATTCGATTTGTTTTGACTATAAATGCTATTTATAATTCAAAATAAGTAAATTATCTGTGTATTTTAAGGAAATCTCGAGGAGGTTTCATGGCACATTCCAAGTGAAATGAAAAATGAAAAAAGACGATATTTTACGATTGCAATAATCATTATTATCATCATTACCGCCTAAAATATATACAACTAAACAAATGCCTACCCCACTCATTTCCAAACGGACCGACCCCTAGCAGTTGGCATCTATCTGCTAGGGGTCGGTCCCTCTGGTTTAGTTGTTATGAATTTATGTGTATACTTTATACTACTATTTATCTATTATTTTCCTTAGTAGCTTCAATGTGAAGCCAGACGAGTGTGTGAAATGAGGAAATACTTTATTAAGTTAAACTTGAATTATAACTACCAAACGCGTAACCATGGGTAACCTTTATATCTAAATCTGCAAGGAAAGTTAAACACCTACCAGCTCCATGGCTGACATCGGAATTCTGCAAATGTTTGAATATGCGTGACAATGCAAAACGTATAATTTTGAAAAGTTCCTCATCAGTTAAATTTTTACTTATGTAAGAGGATGTGGAACCTTTGCAATCGTAAAAGTGTAGGAACTCTCACGCTCAGAATAGAACTCAATTAGGAAATATAGGCAAAAATTACTTAACCTAACCTTAGGTTTACGGTGCCCCATTTTACCACAATCAAATGCAGTCACTAATAGAATTTAGAGAACAGTGCACTTTATATCTAACACATTTAATTCCAGTTAATGTTAACCACAAATCAGACGGTGGCAATTAAACCTGTAATGCAGCAATGAATCATGTCCTTAGTGAACGGTATTGACTGGTTCAGGGGTGGCAAACCTTGTGTTATCGAAACAAAGACAAATAAAGAACAATTATCCGCAATTATTCATAGAGCGCTATTTAGGATCAAATAAAGCAATTTGTTGGTGCTATGGGAACTTAGTAACGGATAAAAATACGTATATTCTTAAGGATATAGAATAATCTTTAAGTATGTATCTAAATAATAATCTGTGGACACAAACATAAACACCTATAAATTTTGCGACCATAAAAGTGCAAATATTTGTTCATTTGCACACATGTATCATGACATTACCACCTCAATGAATACTTGTCATCGCATACCGATTTCTTGTAAGTATATCATAAAAGTATTGTACTAGACACTTCATCAAATATATTTCAATTTATTTATGCACTGATTTGTTACTCATTATCGGTCAGGATCAGTTTTCTTCTTCTTACGTAGCGTCAGTGGTATGGCATGTTATGGTTTAATGGTAGCAGTTGAACCTGGTTACAGTAGAGAAATCTACAATTGTCATCCAATTCTACTGCTCACAGACGTTTAGACAAGCAATACACGATTGATGACGCGTCAAAAATATTTCAAGTTAAGTTTGTCACCCCTGAACTATACTATACCTACGCAACAATGGCGACTCCAATTAGTTACCAAATCACTGCAAGTGACGTCAAACTGTCGTAATATTACCTCTAATGATGCAACTTTAGATGCAGTGTGCATTGACTATATCATATATATTTGAGATTCATACATCTGCCGTTGAAAAACTATTAAAAGCCCACTGAAAATCCCTGAAACTTACTACAGCACGGTTTGGAAATTTAGTCTATAAGCCCTTAAAGTCACCTTTTTTTATTTTGTTTCCTAAGTAGTTGAAAAAAGTTGAATTTGTACACACAGTCAGTCTCAGTATATTCCCCATATGCCCATGCTATATTTCATATTCCATCCGGGGCACAAAGACGCATAAGTCATTATAATTGTTTTATTTCAATGTGGGCAAATGAGATTAAAACACACCTGATTGCAGTAACAGAGAACAGAGAAACACGTTGCCGGCCCTTTACATAGTATCACGCTTATTTTCTAAAGGTCGTTCTGACTATATTTTCTATTGTTCCTGGATTGCTACGATTTCAATGGTTATGGAGTTCCTTACATATCGATTACATAGCCCACATCGGGGGTCGTAAGATATTGAAACAAGCTATGCTGCGGCACAAATGGGCTGGTTCAACCAAATAGACACTATGACCTCATAGAAAACCGCCATGAAATAAAGCTTTGTGTTGTTATTGGCGAGTTATTACGGGAACCGGAGGCCTGATACCTAATACCCCCTTTTTTAATTTTATCTCCTTTTGCTTAGAGGCTACGACCTTCCAAGAGTGATGTCATTTATCGGGGTTACCGCAATCTCTTAAAACATTGTTACAATAATATTTCTTCGCCTTATTTGGTATAAAAATGCTGACGTATCATTAAAGTAATACTGTTTTAATAGATGGCGGTAACCACCCTGAAGTTTCGTTTGCTCGTTTGCTTCTTTAATATATAAAACTCAGACCCTAGTCATCATCATCAGCTCATTAAACGTCCCCACCGAGGGGCACGAGCCTACCCGTATAGGGTGATTAGGCCTTAGTCGTCCACGCGGGCCCAGTGCGGATTGGACGACTTCACACACAACCTTCGAATCTCTTCGCTGGCGTGCATGAAGGTTTCCTCACGATGTTATCCTTCACCGTAAGAGCGTCGGATAACGTACATATATTTTTCGAAAATTCGAAAATACATTGGTACGTGTCGGGATTTGAACCTCAGCCCTCCCGGTAGGAAGGCGACAGTCCACAACACTGTGCCACCGACGCTCTGTATGAGTATGAGACCCTAGTGCTAGACTGATTTTATTCAATTTTACTATGGCAACCTGAACATTAACAAACATAAATACAATAATATCCAATTTAAAGTTTCTACAGGTCGTGGTCTGGAGAAATTTCGCGATGCGGTTTGACTTTCTAACAGCGTTCTGTTCCTATTCCAATTAATCCTATAGATTAATTTGGATTTTAGCTGAAATTCTTGAAATAGAAATGTGTTGCTTATCATGATTTAAGGAATTCTCCTTAATTATCATGTTAATTAATTTAAATTATTCATGTGACATTGTAACGTTCGTTTAACGTGCATCGTTAAATTCAATTTATATTCAATTATATCAAATCTCTGTGCGCTTAAAGTGACTGGAATCACGACGTGTGACTCTGTCGTTAATAATTTGTTTGGGAATGACACCGTTACATTGTTTATAATGTTATGTTGAAATCTATCTCGTGAAATAGTAAACTGTCGAATTATGAACCGTAAAGTACTGATTACAGTTTAACGCCCAATGACGAAGATCTTTGTAGAGAGTAATTATTGGAGACAACATGTTTATCTTAATGAAAAAAGAAACAATGTATTAGTAACAAATACGAATATAAATATAGATAGAAAAAACACAATATCGTCATATCGCTATGCTACGATGTGAAAAGTAATCGAACCCACTCCGCATGTGCCCTGCCCGGTAATCGGGCCCTAAAGCTGATTTTCAGTGAGCCCTTGTGAGTAGGTGCACGGACAAGATCGTTCCTATAACTTTTATAAAATACGTATTCATATACAAATACTTACCTTTATCATCTACAATATTTCAGCCCATTAAACGTCCCCACCGAGGGGCACGAGACTACCAGTAAAGGGTGTATAGGCCGTAGTAGTCCACGCAGGCCCAGTGCGGATTGGCCGACTTCACGCTCAACCTATTAATTTCATCGTAGGCGTGCGCAGGTTTCTTCACGATATTTCCCTTCACCGTAAGAGCGTTGTTTAAACGTATATAAAAAAATAACCTGTAAAGCTAACAATCACAAGTACGTCATTGTCATTAAGCCTGCATCAGCTACTCTAGAAAGCGTCATTATGAGTAACAGGCTAACTGCGTCCAAATGGGGGCTAGGTGGCTTAAGAAGGCGATGGACCTATGTGACAAAAGTTATTGATTGATATTCTTTCTACTGGTTGATCTCACTACCTTATTCGTTTCAACATGACATGTTAAAAGTTCTGCAGTGTTTGAACATTGTTTAAAGTTCTCCAGTGTTTGAAGACGGTTAGAACGGTTTAGACTAAGCTCAACTAAAGTCCTATTTCCTGGATGTGTACAATAATAAAATACTTTATTGCCATCCATAAACAAGATCACATCGAAATATAGCCAAAGCTTTTTTATAATTAAGGTGTAATTCAGTCATATTCTCGTATGTCAACTGTATGTGCTAAATATAACAACACGATGATTCGATCTATCAATCACTCTTATTCATCTTAATTTTTTCAGTTCCAAATTCAAAACTTTTTAAAGTTATAATTTATTGAGAGAAACTCCCTATAGCGTAATGAGTTTAGATAAAATATTACGAAGCTTAAACTTGTGATCAACGGCCAACTTGGCTTATATCGATTTAATGCAAGGGTAGCAACTTCCTATTCTCGTTAAACATTAATACCTTAAGACAAGACTTTACCCCAGAATTAATTATAACAGGATCTCTTTACTTTTTTTAATTCTGTGTTTTTTCACCAGTTTAAATTAAAGTGATACAATCGAAATGTGTTCTCTAACAATGCGTATTTTAATCACCTCAAGAAAAAACCGATGAAGAAGATTTCCTCTCTGCGATTTAGGGACATAGATATAGGTACATTATATGTTATAAGATGGGCATTATCTCCCTCCGGCCCGATGGACCGACGACTTGCGTAAGGTCGCTGGTCTCCACCAGCTGGATGTAGAAAGAGGAGGATATCTGGTGCAGGATATATGTCCAGCAGTGGACTGCGATAGGTTGAAGAGAGAGATATACGACTATGTCTTAAATGTGGATCAGGGCACCGTAGCTAGTAAAAGTACCGGGTATGAGAGACCTAGCATGTGTACGGGTTTGTAGAGAGCGCAAGCCCTCAACCAAGGTCACTGAGTATATTTTTGGGGAGGAAATCCGATCTGGTAGGTGCCAATATGTAAAGTTTGAATCTATACAGGGAGATATGAGCGTCAGTAGCACATTGGTGTGGAATTTTGCCTTACGACCTGGACTTCTGGAAGGTGTAGGTTCGCCATGTCCCAATGTTTTTTCCAATTTTCGAAATTATGCGTACGATGAAATAAAACGCCGTGACTGACTGAGGAAACATGCGCATGCCTACGAAGAGATTCAAAAGTCGTGCGGGAAGTCGACTAACCCGCATTGACAACTAAGGCCTATACGGTTAGGCTAGTGCACTGATGCTGTTACAGGGAGATAAATGTACTTACTGTGGTTTCTTTCGGGATTACTTTATGAACCAGATAACAATGCCTACTTACCATTCAATAGACTATCTTCTTGGTTGCTTAATTATTTCATAATAAATCGGTAAAACATTCATGTGTTCAAGGTAAAGCCTAACTTTTACGAGCAAATTGGAGTCGACAAGTGAGTACACATGAATAATCGCAACCATAATTATGTGTTAAACGTTAAACTTAATTGGAAACACACATTTGTGTGCACAAGTAGTGTTGCCACTCGATAGTCCTCTATCGATGATTCGGCTTAAGCAATTTTATCGATAGACATCGATAGTACCGAAATTTTTACTACTATCAAAAAAAAAGTTTATTAAATATGTATTTTTATTTTATTGTATTTATATTTGTTTAAGATATCGTAAAATACTAAGCTTATACATGGATGCGCACCTAATCTGCCTGTTTCAGTTATTTATTTTCCTTTCTTAGGACTGCTGGAAGAGATTCCATATGAAATAAGTAGTAACTTTTTTACTTGTATTTCTATTACATTTGTTAATTTTCTATGTTTATGTGTTCATAAATAATAATAAATAATAAAAGTCAGAAGCTATAGAATCGATGAGAAGTTTTGGCAAAAGTCAGAAGCAATAGAATCGATGCTATTGATAGCCTTGCAATAGTAAAAACTATACCCAATACAGAAGTTTATTTTTCGACGGTCTCGATACTATCGAAGCTTATTGACAAATTGACTATCGTTAGTACCGATACTATTGCTTCTGACTATTGCCAAAACTATTGATACTATCGATACTATCGATAGGCCAACCGACAGTATTGTTGATTTTCGAGGTCAACTATCGATAGTCGAACTATCGATAGTTTGGCAACACTGTTGCGCCATATCCTAACCAAATAACAATAACCCACCACTGGAATACGCAAACATCTGCTTGACACGACACATTCACAACACAAGCGGGCCATTTATCATTCTGTGTTCTTAGGAAACGGCAAATGGGTTAAGGAGATAAGATCGTGCAAGTTATTGAATATGGGTGAGCCCTTTAAGCGGGTAATTTGTTTCAGCAAGAGTAGGTTAGCGGCATACTAGCAGTTTTAGGGATGTCGTCGTGTTTTATTTGACTATTTGGTCGGAAATGAAATAGAATTAAATAAGGTGACTTATGTAAAAGCTAGCTATTAATGTACTTACGTTTAGTACATACGATGTCCATTGCTAAACTTAGGTAGTTAATTTCCACTCTCACCTGTCAGGCGCTATCTGCTTATAACTTAAATTTATAACCTTATAACTAATGACAATTAGCGTAAACATTGTTTATAAAAATCCGGAAACTGTTAATACCGAGGCGTCTAAGGGGCCATTATAACGAAAATTTAAAGGCATGAAAGAGAAGCCTCAAAACTTCAATATAGGCCCAAGAAAAGCGTCTTATTAATGTACTTTAGAGTTACAATATCTCCCTTAGCGCGGGGTTCTGACAACAAAGAGTGAGTTAGAAAAAATGACATAAATAAGCAAAATTAAGATATCCCTTAATGTGTATTTAGATCTCGAACGAGGACCATCGCACCGCTGCTGACGAAAAATTTGTAAAAACTGGTTAAAGAGGACAGCCGAGATATCAATAAAATAGAAAAGCCGTGTAGGTATTCAGCCCCTAAACGTCAAAGTGACTATTTGTGAAAGTTATACCTTTGTATTTGTTACATATAACTGTTCAAAGCTTATGACATAATAAACAAATATCTATTAATATTAAAAATCATGCATGTTTTGGTAATTTTTAAAATGCGAAACAGCAAATTCTAACGGCATGTGAAAAAACACTGCCCAACCGATATTCAATCAAAAAGTCACGAGACAAGGTTAGCCAGAAAAACATAACTTATTTATCTTAGTTTACAAAATTCTCATCGCCGGTCCGGCCATCGGGGAACACTCAGTTATTTTACGATGCTCGTGACGAGAGCGCGAATCTCATTATTCGAAGTAATAACTGAACTTTACACCACTTGTGGGAGCTGGACGATCAATCACTGGAGCTGATATATTACGAGCAGTTTAGAAAACACGTTTAGTATCGTCGTTAAACTGTAATGGGAGGCACATAAATTCATATGATGGGATAGGTACTGAGGTATTGTACAAATGGGCGGCCGGTAATAGTTTTACAACATGCGAGGTCTAATATAGTCTCCAGTGACGTCAATGTCAATGAAGAGTTGCTGACGATATTGTCATCGTCATCGGAAGGGCCAAAGCATCCAACTTGGCCGGCATGATTTCGAGAGGCTAGTAGGAGGATTCAGTTGGGCTGGGCGGCATTCGGCTAGTTAAGACATGTGCTAACGACATGTGTCAACGATTCCGCAATGCTTAAAAACAAAAGTCGTTGAGCAATACGTCCTACCCATTAACATACGCAGCTGAGACAAGGATACTGACTGCGGGATTGGTTCACAAGTTCAAAGTCACTCAACGCGCAATAGAGCAAGCTATGCTCGGGGTTTCTCTTAGGGATAAGATCAGAAATGTTTTAATCCATAATAGAACTAAGGTTAGGGAATTCTTTTAAGTAAAAAATATTCGGGTTAGATATCCACGCTCTCCATAAGAATGTCCAAAAGAGATACATTAATTTATAAAAAAAATATAGGCATAATGCTAGAAATAACTATTTCAAGCTAAGAACTAGCACGTGAGTTGTGTTTGTGTGCGTGTGGATTGTAGTATATGTTTGTATGAGTGTGAGATAGATAGATAGATAGATATGATTCTTTATTGCACACCAAAAAAAAGATACATATTTAACAACAAATAAAGGGAAATAATGCAATTCAGGCGGCCTTATCGCTTGGAGCGATCTCTTCCAGACAACCTCACAAACATAGAAAATTAACAACATGAAAGGGCAAGACAGTGCAAAGTAAGAAAAGCTTAATTCAACTTATAAATACATAAATATATTTCAACATTAACATATATACACATATAAAATATAAATAAACATAAAAAAATATATTTAAATATAAAATACATATATAAATATCATATATATATTACTCTACACATAAATAAAATATCTAATACATTTATATTATTAATATGAAAACAAAAAGATAAGCTTATATTAATAAATTAAGGTATAAGGAATATAACATACATAATAATATGATACATTCATAAATAAAAATATTAAAAAAATAAAAATAATAATAATAATGTTAAATTGAAAGGTAAAATTCTTTTACGCGACTTTTGAAAACAGTTAGAGAAGGAGACTGACGAATGGACATTGGCAGAGAGTTCCACAGTCGAATGGATTGAACAGCAAAAGACTGGGTAAATGAATGGGAAGAATGAGAAGGAAAAGCAAGATTAAGTTAAAGATGAACGCAGACCACTATAATGAGAAGACTGTAAGAAACTAAATTTCTCTTTGAGATAAGCTGGTGCCACTCCATTGAAAAGGATAGTGTATAAAAGCGAAAGAACGTGAAGATCACGGCGTTGGCGTATAGGAAGCCATTTAAGTTTTGCACGATAAAAAGAAACACGATCGTATTTACGAAGACCATAAATTATCCTGATACAAAAATGAGTGAGTATCACTATAAACGTATATATTCCCTAATTAAAAAGTTATTAAGCAGTTGGGGTAAAATAAAAATCCGCTGCCATACAGCCTCAAGCATATTTTCTGAAAGCCATCATTTCGTAATAAAAAATGTGTTAATCAAAGCGAAATAAGAACGCAATTTCTTTATCCAGGTGTACATTTATCGTAGATCCTGGGTTCCGTGCCACTTGGCCACAACAAATCGCTAACATTTGTCGCCAGCGCACTGTGCGATGCAGTTTAGTCTGTGGCGTCACATGAGTTGTTGCATCTACGAATCGTCACGTGTAAATCACAGCTAACTGCCTCCGTTGTCTAGTATTTGAGTTTAGATCGTTACTTAAATCGAAGATCGTGGGTTTTAATCCTACGGAATGAAGGTGAGTTCATCTAGTCCAAAATAACAAGCTCCCTCTTTATTATTTTCACTGTCGGCCCTGTCGGTGTTAGCACTGGGCCCTAGTCTTGTTTGTTATTAAAAAGGATGTACCACGAGCTGCTAAGGTGTAAATACGCTCGAGATTTAAATTATAGTTAAATGTCAATGGATATTATTAACGTATGTACAGCATAATTATAATGAACTCACATAAATTTTCCTATTGTCGACTTGTCAAGAGAGGTGACAAAATATTTTTGTAGAGATCTTGTTAAAACTGGACTGGCTCAAATAAATCCGCCTTACACCTTCCGACGCAGATACATGTTTAAGCGCTCTGTCGTCGAATGGCGTAGTACGTCTGTACGAAATAAAAATCGCCTTCATGTTTATAAGAATAAGGTTCACTTTAACTTACAGTAATTTCTGACTAATCCCACCGAATTAAGTGTAAGATACTTTCGCTTAATTTAAATTGCTCATACAAACACACAAGATTGATTGTCGTGGCGACATGCGTTTGATTAATGGCACTGTGTCTCACGCAGGCTATTATTTAACATCTCACACCACGGGTGCTACCTCATTAGCATGTACATATAACAACCCTATTGTTAATTATCCGCATAACTTTAGCGTAGAAAATACGTAGCTTAAGTTTGTTGAGTATTTCTCAGAGCGTTGATTGCTCATTGGTGTGGCCTTCTACGCGTGGACGACTAAGGCCTATTCACCCTATACGGGTAGGCTGGTGCCCCTCGGTGGGGACGTTTAATGGGCTGATGATGATGTGGCCCTTTAATCTGGAGGCTGCTGGTTCAAATCCCGCCACGAAACAATATCTTTTCCAATTCTTAAAATTAATGTATGTTTTTTCGGTACTCTTACGTTGAAACAAAACGTCGTAAGGAAACCTGCGCATGTCTACGAAGAAATTCAAAGGTTGTGCGTGACGTCAGCTAATCCGCACTGGGATCGCTTGAACGACTCAGGCCTATACATCCTTTATAAGTAGGCTGAAGATAATGATTTCCTTAATTTATGTGAAACTTTTTTATACTTGGAGTGGCCTTCACCACGCACAACCTTAGAAATTCTACGTAGGCGTAGGCAGGTTTCCTCACAATGTCCAGTCATGAGAAACTATTATATCATCATCATCATGAGTCTACTATACGGGAAGGCCTATATTCTTCAGTTGGCCGTTGCAAATGCTATAGGATGATTGGGCCGTAAGCCACCACGCTGGCCCAATGTGGATTGTTAGGTGATGACCATCCTAATACTATAGCCGGAACCGACATACAGCTTAAATCAATACAAAGTGAAGGTCAGCAAAACATTGCTGTGCCGTTTGGTGATGCAAATGTGTGTGTTAACAGTTGCCACAGATATGACATCCATTAAAAAAATAAGCGCCAAATCGGCTCCATTTTCCACAGATTAAAAATATAAATTCCAAAAATTGGAACTACTAGACGATTCAAAATGACATTTACAAATAATATTCACAATCATCTCTTTAAAAGAGTAAATTATGTCGATATATTTTTCAATTTAAATGAAAATCTTAGGAAAATAAATTAAATTTTTACTGCTCCGAAGCCACTATGTATTTTAAAATCGTTTACAGCTGAAACGAGAATCCGTTATGAAATCACAAAAATACCTAGGTTTTTTACGTTCAACTAAAAAATTGTTGCATGCCAAATACGAATTCGAGTTAGAAGTTTTGACGCATGAAAACAATGGTAGTTTATTTTTCAAATGTTTTTGTATTCGAAGGTTGCAAATATTTTTTTCCAATAAAGATGCAATATAATATGTCAGCAGTTGAAGGAAAACAGGGTCAGGAAACTTTCACGCACGCCTTCAAAGACATTCAAAGGTTGTGAGTGAAGTCGTCCAACCCGCACAAGGCCCGCGTGGACGACTAGGCCTAATCACCCTATAAGGGTAGGCTCGTGTTCCGCGGTAGGGACGTTTAATAAGCTGATGATGATGACGTCAGCAGTTTATGACTATAATATAAATGATTTTAGTATAAAATATATGAATTATTGAAAATAATTACGTGTCAGCGTTGGTGCTTCATTGGTCCACCAATGTTGCCTTCCGATCTGAGGGCGCAGGTTGAAATGTCATCGTATATTCGAAGCTATATATTTGTGCGATATACCAGTTTGGTTAAGACATTTCAGGCTTAAGTACCATATTGTCTGAAAACCTAAGATGATAACGTGCGTTGGAAAGCTTGCTAAGCCGTCGCTCCCAGCTACAATCTTAGGACCCACCAATCAGCGCTGGGCCCACGTGACAGGCACCATCCTTTGTGCGGAGAGCGGTCTTCGCAGTGGGAGGTTATAAGCTAACAATGCTAACAACAACCAACGGCATGACCGTCAAATAAACTGTTTAACTATGTACTTTTGAATCGAACTTGAACAGCCCGTAAGCCCGTCTAGCCACTAACCGGCAAAAAATAATGTTTTAGTTAAACAATAAAATCAGAATAAAATACGTGTATATTTTGAGTTAAGTTTTACTTGATTGTAACGAAAGTAAATTCAAGACCATATATAAAGGCATTTTAATGCATAAAGGAGACATTAACACTTATGAATGAATCTATAAGTGCAATAAATCCATGAATTTTAATCTTGATTGTCAGGTTGTCTGCTTGATCAGTAAAGTATTGAAAAATGTACCCAAGTTTTCCTTGAAAAATGACAATTTAATCATGACGAGTATATCTTAGTAGAGCGTCGGTGGCTCAGTGGTGTGGACTGTCGCCTTTCTACCGGGAGGGCTGAAGTTCAAATCCCGACACGTACCAATGTATTTTCGAATTTTCGAAAAATATATGTACGTTATCCGACGTTCTTACCGTGAAGGAAAACATCGTGAGGAAACCTTCATGCACGCCTGCGAAGAGATTCGAAGGTTGTGTGTAAAGTCGTCCAATCCGCACTGGGCCCGCGTGGACGACTAACGCCTAATCACCCTATACGGGTAGGCTCGTGCCCCTCGGTGGGGACGTTTAATGAGCTGATGATGAGTATATCTTCTTCTTTTTCTCTTCAACTTATCGCAGTCCACTGCTGGACATAGGTCTCCCCCATTTTGCGCCAGATGTTCCGGTTATCCGCCTCTCTCATCCAGCTCCCACCAGCGACCTTTAGCAAGTCGTCGGTCCATCGGGCCGGAGACGAGTATATACTCGAAAAAATTTACGATGTTCAAAGTACTTCACACTACTTATAGAAGAGTCTTGAATAAACTCCCCGGGTTGAACAAAAGGCCACCTCCGTCCACTTTAACGCCAAAGGCAGAATCTCTTAATTACAAGAACACGTAATTGCACAATCAATAGGTGTGTTTTGAATGTTAGAACATAACTATGAGGTATTAAATTGAGTAGATTTCTTATCAACAAGAAGTTTGTTTACTTACTTACTTACGAGTAATTTTTGTAAATATTTCTTTATAATGAATTGAAAGCATTTACTAAATCTAAATATTATTGCATTCCTATTCAATTTGCAAAATATTTTAAAAGTATATAATACAAGCAATACTTCACCTCAATATCAGAACAAAGCAATGTCTACTTACTTCTATAGAAGATAAGACAAGAAAAAACGAGTTATTTTTGACGTTGGTTTGCTGTTAGTTTTACTTTTCGAACGTGATCAAAAATCGATTTGACATAATAAGTTAAGTTCAATTCTTTTCAAAGGAATTCTGAGCCAAACTTGTGTTAGATTTTCTTTAGTCAATTGCAGGTACTTTGCCAAATTTCACATTGATTAAACAAAATCAATTTTTCGTCACGCAATTCTGAACGCGTTCAAGAATTACTTTCAAAGTTAAAGACGTAAACGAGTGCGTGGGGTATTCTTTGTCAGAGTTATTTTGTTCTGCGCGTGACAGCTCGTTTAATTATAAATCGACTTCGGATTAGTCTGTAGTGTCGAATATTCGAGAAAACACTTTAGCAAATAAAAAAAGGTGAGCAAAACTTTTTCTTTGTTTCCACGCATTTGCTTTTAGTACAGTGGTCACGATTTTTTACAACTAAATATCATATAATATCAAAAATATCATATCGTTTTGATGATTATCATTCACAATCCGTGTGTGAGCGCCTTAGTGAGAATAAGATTAATGTGTAAACTTATATTATCGTGTCGCACAGTTTAATTTTACTTAGGTATACTCGTATATGTAATGTACTGATGTTAATTTTTCATAAACATGTAGACGAGCTTTACTGTGCTCCATCAACGTAGTATAATATGTGTTTCAGCTATATGTTAACAAGTATAAAATAATATCTCAATCTATTTATAGAGAATTAAAAATATGTTGATATGATAAACATATGTGTATGGTTACATCAGATTTTATTTAAAATTTACATGAAAAATTAAAAATTATTATAATTCGTCAAAGTATATATGATCTCTTTTATTAAGTTATAAGTGTTATAACAGACCTGAGAGATGTTGTTTTGATGATGATGATGTTGAACTTTGAACTCACTTGTATACAAAATTTACAGTCAACTGCCAATTAATCTATGGGGAAAATGTTAAATGGACATTTTATTTAATTTTTTACATGTTTGAATAAGCAGCGTTGTTATTTTTTATAAGGAAAACTAAAATACGGGTCACTTGGTGGTCAGTGTCACCTTCATTGATAAACAATGGCAAGAAAAAGAGCTCAAAAATTACCTAATATTGTTATAACGACACCAGATCATATAGGTCTGGGAAAGTGCCCAATGGTAACTGATTTCACGAGTTAGCCGTACGAGGCAGAGCATTTCGGCTAAATTGCACTGTGGACGACATTCAGTTATCTAAATTATCTGGTTAAATTTTTAAATTTTAGACCTTAGCCGCTGAAACAAATCAAAGCAATAAAAAAATAACAATATTTTATACGTAATAAAACTTTAAGTTTGTTGTTTCAATAGTCATTTATCTAGAATATCACACATTGTTAGAAAGGAACTTAACTACCTATCCTACCTAATTTTTTCAAGTAATAATATCTTGTGTGTACGTCCCGCACAGTTCAATGGGAACTTCGTGTTATGGTAATATTTTGTTTTTATAAAGAGTCTAATATTGTATTTCATTATAGTAATAACTACTTCCAATGTGTTTAAATGCTCATGTAATATATTTCGCGTAGACCGGAACAAAAAGCCCAAAAAAGAGATAAAAATATTGTAGTTATTAAAAAAAAATATGTTTAAACAGAAAGCCCAATGATGACGACATAATCTACCTCACCTATTTATCAGTTACGTATCAGTAAATACAAAGAAATTTCTCGCCATTTCCCGCTATTTTTCACTATTTGACAGTTCAGTTATTCAATTCGGTATTCTCCACCATTCGCAATAAAATACCAAACCTTATTTTCATAAAAGTGCACTTTATTTTTCATGTCGTTTCATTGATCACTTTTGTTTATTTGCAATATTGTATTTTTAAATACACTGAAACCAATTAATATTAGGTCAATTGATGTTAGTGTGCAATGACGTCACGTTTCAATAATCTCATACAAAATATATGGAAACGTTCCTTTTTGACAGTTCATAAAAAGTGCGTCAACGATTAGTGGTGTCAAATACCCATTGTCACACGAACTGTTTTTGTCTCTGAATGCATACAATTACGTACACTGCAAATAACAATGTACGCTCGCGCTTTTCTCTTGTCTATGGTATTGTATATTGTCCATATAAATGAAATTTGTATTTTTGTATTGGTATTTCAGTATAATGTGCTTGTAAATATTTTGTTAACGAAGGCAAGTTATTCACAACCATTTATTTAACGACAACCAGTTTTGGTTGTCGTTAAATAAATATTTCGAGTATATTGACAGTTATATCCATTTTGGTTATAACGATAACAAAAAGCCGATTGGTAGAACTATAAATAAAAAATTAATGACGACAAATCGGGCGTGGGAAACAAATCAGTATTTTATTAACAATTTGGTCATATTTATATCGGGGGAAATAAAGTGGCGTTTATTGAGGCGGAGGCTTGTCTGATATAAACATGATTTCATTCAATAAATTGGGTTATTTGAACTCGTATAGATTACGACCCGTTTCACATGTTATTATTTTTGTTTATGTACTACAAACGCTTCCTTCAATTTCAGTTGAAATGCCCAAGGTTTTATTACCTCGTATAAAAAGAGATTATAAAGGTAGTTAACATACATCTTTGAGGATCCAAGGACGCTCTGGCGTCTCACAAACAGGCTTTTAATAGTAATGTGGCTTGTGGTCGCTAGCCTCTTTCAGTAAACACAATTGAGGCGAAGCCTAAGCTTCAAATTTGGGTCTTTGGGCTCCCGCCTATAAACCAAATGTGTGACCTTCCTAAAGTAAATATATTAAAAACTATTTACTCCCCTCACGTGGTTACAACCATGTTAAATAAATATAATCAACACTCAAATGATAGCTCCGAAGCATACGATCATCTATATTTTCAGAAGACAGTCAGCTGATTCAGCTTTCGATTTCTTAACTAAAATATGAAAAAATAGTTCCAATCTCCATTTATCTACTCATGTGTTAAGCTATTATGTAACTTTATAAAGTCCTCATATTATTATCTTAATAAATCAGAACAGAATATCAAAGCTGCCGTGACCATATAAGACAAATTAACAATGCAAGAAAGACAAGATACAAGGCAGCTTACTCGTAAGGTGAGGTTTACCGTAAAATAGCTAAATGCATGGACGTATAAAAATACGTACGGAGTCTCTCTAACATCAAAAGCGTGTCAAAATTCGGATAGACTTTGTATGAGAAATCAAAATTGTACAAAGACTGCAGTGAACAAAAGGAAAAACAATCCAGAATTTACGTACCATATAAAATGAACAATTTGATTACATATTTTTAGATTAAAATCAATATACAAAAAGAAGTTTAATAGTTGGTTATTTGATCAATAAGTCCACAAATAAGAAAACACAGATTTCTGCTTCATTTCACTAAAGCTGTGTTAATACCGTAGTATAATAGAAACTAGATTGCAGCGAGCTGCAGACCTTTCCATTTTCAGTTTAAAGCAATCTAACTTTAACACTTGTTGGAATTGATGTCACCAACAAACATAATTGCGCATCGAGAGTTCTTGTTGTTTAATTGCCCACGTGGCCCACGTCTGGGCTTAACTTCATATCAAAAGACCGGACCTCACACAATCTGCGGTGGGAGATGCTAGCCCCGATAACTGTAGGAAACTAGGTTATCGTTCTGATGAGACAAACACGTAGGGAAAATATGTATGTTTTCATTTTCTTGCTAATTATTTTATTCATAAAACTAGTTACAGATACTATAAGCGTTTCCAAAATATTGTAATTATTATTTTTCACGATTATAATAACAGCACAACAGAGCTGGCGCGTATAGCGCCACAGCATCTGATACTGAGGCGGGACCTTATGGCCGTATATGTTTTTTTTTTACTTTTTTTTATTTCACTTGTAACGTTCTCTGTTTTTATTCAACTGTGTTATCTTGCAATTGTTATTAATAACACTTCAGTATCTGTGCGTATTCTTATGTATGGTCAATAAATGTTTTTTTTTTCCTTTCTAATGGTACAAAATTGAAAAACTGGCAAAAAACTCAGAAATTGTTATTACTTGCGATATAACTTACACTAGTGACACAAATAGTAGATCACTAGAGATGCACAAAAAAGTTCCAACTTCAATAAAATTATAAATTTAAATGTTACCGACTTACTGACACAGGATACCAAGAAGCAGTTAATTTATTTTCTTAAGAGATTTTTTTTAATCACTGTTTAAAACGCCCAAATTAGTTGAAATGCTATTCATTGTAGGTATGTAACTATAAGCCGTACGGTTCTTACATACGTTCTTGCACGTGATTTCAAGTCTTCCCTTACGCTCGAGTAACTCAATTGAACTTTGCTCCTTACTGGGGTTCGTATTAAAAATTCCTTTAAACCGGCAAATGATTTAACTTACCAGGCGTATGCAAACTAATTGAAGTTGCGTGTACAAAGTGGCTCATTCAACCCACTGATGACGGAATTCGATGTTTATTTGAAAATAATTTCGTTAACCTTACAAGTCTCCTTTTAAAGGGGTTCGAATAGTACTATTTGAACCTCTGTGAATTCTATCTAATTAAGTTTTGATACCATTTATTTTAAATATTCGTTATTAACAAAATTAAATCGAAAGAATGTTTTGCTCAATCATTTATGATATCTAAAATACATGTGTGAATTTTTGCCTTCTGATCTGGAGGGTGCAGCTTCAAATCCTGCCATATACCAATGTGTTTCCGAATTTTCAAAATTATATATACGTTTATTTGACGCTCTTACGGTGAAGGAAAACAGCGAGAGGAAACCAGCGCACGCCTATGAAGAAATTCAAAGGATGTGCGTGAAGTCGGCCAATCTGCACTGGAGCCTATACGGATAGGCTCGTGCCCCTCGTAGGGGATGTATGAGCTGATAATGATGATGACAAGTAGATTTACATAATTTGGAATGCATAATTCTACCTTCAATTACGTTTTATGTCAAATTGGGTCTTTCTTAAACATTCACAAGTTGCCCATCGGACCATATTGTGTCCTACACTGCACTTGTCACGTTGTGTTCTTCTCTTCAGAATTCATCTACCCCAACGGCCATCGGCTCTACGACATACGCTACCAGCTCACGAAATCTTTAACTTGCTAATCCGACGAGTCATGTTGGTGAGTGATTGACGTAACTTGACAAAATAGGAATGTAGTGATTAAAAAAAAAAGAATTTGTAGAAGGAAAATTTTTTAAGTGCAATGGATTTTCTAACAACAACCATACGTAGACACTCTGTTCCCAATAATATTTTAGCAGCGACCAGGCGTCCATAAGAGCACACTTATGAAAAGTTTTATTATTATGACTTCTGTAAGCCATTTGCTAGTTTATTCTTTACATATAATTTACAAAGTCCTCATAGTGTGCAGAATATCCTAACAAAATCGATTCGTCAAAAACCCATAGTATAAAAGTAAAAAGCATGTGCGATTCCATTTATTAAAAGCATATTTTAACAACAGTTATTCTTACAGTCCATGTTTCCAATTTCGAATAAACATTGTGTACAGTTTTGTGTAAAAATAAAACGTTAAAAAATTCATTTCTCTGATTAATTTAAACATTTTATTTTGCCTAAAAATATTAGTAAGTGGACCATTGGATAGTTGCTTACTTGTGACGTAAAGATATTGTATCCTCTCCATTCAATTCGGGGCATAGTTATACTACAAGTATATTGTTATAATAGCAGAAAAGGGGGGCGTTACCCAAAGGGGTAACGCTGCCAGTATTTTCGGAACTTTGCCGAAAGGGACTTCTTTTAATTATATTTTTTAGTTTTAATTATTTATTTTTAAGTATTTAGGATGTACTATATTTTAGTTACCGAATAATGTAATGTAGTAAATAAAATACTCAAATTGAAATTAATAAATAGCAGAAAATATGTTCAAATGTCTGAATATATTACATTACATCATTTGCGTTTGAATTTTTTCTTATGACAACGATGCGATTACAATTCACTGATCGACCTAAAACTGTTAATGTATTCATAAAACTTATCCGAAGGAGTATTTTGCTAAATTTCACACTAGAACAACGTTATAATAATAGAGGGTGAATCGTATGGATTTCCATATTTATGAGGGCCCATGCCAGGAGGTATTAAATGTTATTCGATAGGGAGCTGGGAGTCTGAGGACGCAATCCTCAAATTTATCCAATTGTGGTAGATATTTACATTAATTAGGCCCTTTGGTTAAATCGTCAGATAAATGTCACACTCAGTCGAAACAGATGTTATTTTCACAACGGCGCATTTACATAAAATTTTCAGCCGCCCAAAAAATACGTTTTTTTTCTATGTGGTTTGACGACCCATGTGGTATAATGGTTGAGACGACATTTGTGTGCACATGTCTGTTTGTAATGGTCTTGGTGTGTCTATGTTTAATGTTTGTTTATACAAAAAAAATCTTTGTATTTTCAAAAGTTGTTTAGTACCCAAATGACAGGATAAATACTTAATTTGGGATGATGATAAATTTTTTAAAAAAAGATAGCGATTTGATCTTCTTCTTCTTCATTCTCGTACTTCCATGTTTACTATTTGATGCGAATGCTGGTCTATCGAGTGTTTTATTTAACTAAGAAAAGTAAACAAAAAAGTACTACTCGCTTTTCTAAATAAAATACCAATTGTATTTTCATTTAGTTAACAGGCGAACTCTATTAAACAAGGCAATTTAACGTAACCCTAGATTTTCTAGAATTAACACTACAACGGTCTATTGTCTATGGCCTAGCCAGACTATCTGCACAATGGCGGTATTAACTGAACTAGTATTAACACAATCGTACAATAGTACTCGACATGATACTTATCTAACGTATTGTTCCTTTGGAACGAGATACCTTACTGTATTGAAGTGCTATAACGTATGCCCGATGGATTAGTAGACAAAAGAGTGTTAATCNATGGTTGAGACGACATTTGTGTGCACATGTCTGTTTGTAATGGTCTTGGTGTGTCTATGTTTAATGTTTGTTTATACAAAAAAAAACTTTGTATTTTCAAAAGTTGTTTAGTACCCAAATGACAGGATAAATACTTAATTTGGGATGATGATAAATTGTTTTTTAATAAAAAGATAGCGATTTGATCTTCTTCTTCTTCATTCTCGTACTTCCATGTTTACTATTTGATGCGAATGCTGGTCTATCGAGTGTTTTATTTAACTAAGAAATGTAAACAAAAAAGTACTACTCGCTTTTCTAAATAAAATACCAATTGTATTTTCATTTAGTTAACAGGCGAACTCTATTAAACAAGGCAATTTAACGTAACCCTAGATTTTCTAGAATTAACACTACAACGGTCTATTGTCTATGGCATAGCCAGACTATCTGCACAATGGCGGTATTAACTGAACTAGTATTAACACAATCGTACAATAGTACTCGACATGATACTTATCTAACGTATTGTTCCTTTGGAACGAGATACCTTACTGAATTGAAGTGCTATAACGTATGCCCCGATGGATTAGTAGACAAAAGAGTGTTTAATCTAAACATACCTACTTCACAAACTTATTAGACTTGTGCGTCTTTCTGACAAGGTTTAGAATATTTCAGATTTAACAAACTTTGCAATGGTGAGAATCTAAAGTAAATTATTCAGGACACTGATGTTGGCATTGATAGCAATCATAAAATAATAACAATGGTGCAAAATGAAACGTGCAAATACTGCAAAAAAAAACTAAGTGGTAGACTCGGTACTGAGTCGTCTAGGTAGGGACCACCGCAGTGCCAGATATCGTCCCATGATACAGGAGTGTTATGCACTTTTGTGTTTCGGGATGAGGGCACTGTAGCTAGTAAAATTACCGGGTATAAGAGACCTAATATCTATTGTCTCGGGTGACAGGCGCAGTGCGGCATTGATGGAGGATAATAACTGTCTATCAGTTGTTGGTCTCCTTTAATGCCGCCCTGTCATGATCAGGCGTATCACTTACCATCAGGTAAGCGTCCAGACCGTCCTGTACACTTATAAAATAAAATAAAATGTTCCTATTTAGGACAAATTCAAATATAATAACATTATATAATTACAATACAAATACAATTGTATTACACTAACAACGAGAATTTGCTATTTTATTTAATTGAAAAATATGAGAATTATTTTTCTTTAGCATATCTTGTAATATATCATTTCCAAGATCTCGCATCATCACCTAGCCCGGAAACTGCGCCAAATATGGCAGTTTGTAAACACGTATTTTATGTGCCTTTCAGTGTTATATGTAAGCGTACGTGAAGGCGACATGCCATGGATATACAAACAATTTTTTGTTATAATGTATTATTTGAATTTATTCTCACGTACAACATTTTGCAAGTGTGGCCATAACTCAATTGGTCTGATCGCGCCAACGGTGACGAAGGTTCGGCACGGTTTAATGTAATAAAGACTTGTCGAATATACATCATGTTCCCTGTCCCAGTGGAGTCAGAACTGATTCTAGGTATATGATGCATTGGTTTTGTATTAGTATTGACAAATTAATAAACAAATAAAGCTCACGCCGTAAGAGCGTCGGATAACGTTCATATATTTTCGGAAATTTGAAAACACATTGGTACGTGTCGGGATTTGAACCTCAGCCCTCCCGGTAGGACGGCGACAGTCCACACCATTGAGCCACCGCTCACTCCGACGCTCTTACGGTGAAGGAAAACATCGTAAGGAAACCTTCATGCACGCCTGCGAAGAAATTCAAAGGTTGTGCGTGAAGTCGTCCAATCCGCACTGGTGCCGCGTGGACGAGGCCTAATCACCCTACACGGGTAGGCTCGTACCCCTCAGTGGGGACGTTTAATGAGCTGATGATGAAAGCTCACGCCCTGGTCCCAAAGTGGTAGGCAAAGAATATAATATAAAAGAAGATAGAGCGACATTTTGCGCAGTACTGACATACTTTTCTAGCTTACTTTACATCCATCAATCTTTTTATACTCTTTTATTTATCCTTCTAGGACTGCACCATAGACTTCTTAAGGACTTGACGACTTTAGGTAAGATAAGACCTTATGGTTCGTACCCTCGTGTATATCTCCACATTCGCACAATGAACCATCTTTGTTATTCTCCTTTCAGTCATGCGCTCCAAGTGTCCATAATATATATGTTAAATATATCTTTCTACTTCTGTCACTACATCTTCTTTTAGACCACGTCATCATCAGCTCATTAAACGTCCCCACCGAGGCGCACAAGCCGACCCGTAAAGGGTGTATAAGTAAGTCAAGTAAGTAGTCCATGCGCGCCCAGTGCGGGTCGGCCAACCTGTTGTTAAAAACCAATGATTCGAAATAGTCATTTCGCAGGTCGCTTCATGTTTACGTTCGCCGTACGAGCGTCGGAAAACGTACTATATAATTTCGAAATACATTGGTATGTGGCGGGAATTGAACTTGCGCCCTCCAGATCGGAAGGCAACAGTCCACACCAATGAGCCACGACGCTTTAGACCACACTTTTCTCTTATAACAGCACGACTAATCCGGTCACTCCACATATATTCGTCAGAAATCTCGCAACTACAAAAATAGTCTACCGAGAGATACCTAATACAAAAATGCGTAGAACGGTAGTAATAATAAGGGTACATTACAAAAATGGAATAACTCCTCCCTTTTTTTAAATGAGCCTTGTTTTGCCTTATCAAAATATAACACCGAAAATATTTTATTACGCCTTAGCATTTCATTGATTGAGTCGTAGTCCCCGGAGTGGGATACCCATTAATTGAGTAGGAATAAGATAATCTTGGATGTAATACCCAAAGGACCTTTTCCAGGACGAACAAAATTACGGCTAGTATAACATCCACGGTTACTTAATTACGTGTAATATTTGTTCTTATTTGTGACAGTGTATAAGAAACAAGTCTCGTTTCTATACTAGTTATTACTAAGAACAACCACACAATCAACCTCAGCCTATAAAATAACACTTTTTTGTGTTACAAACTGTGCAGGACGATCTGGACGCTCTCCTGATGGTAAGTGATACGCCTGACCATGAAACAACAGATTTTAGGTCTATTATATCCGGTAATTTTACTAGCTATAGTGCCTTTATCTCGAAACACAGAAGCGCAAAACACTGCTATATCACAAGACGATATTTGGCACTGTAATGGTACCTACCTAGACGACTCAGTACCGTGTCTATGGTGTCGTGGGTTTTGGGGTGGATTGGTGTGTAACAATGTGCTCAAATGTAGGGCCGGGATATAATCAAGGGATTTTGTAATGTTTTTTTCTCACATCACTAGTTGGCCAGTAATATACTGAATTATCTCATTGTATGAGTACTTTTATAAGTGTTATTTTCACATACGTCGGGCAGAATAGCGCTGTTTCCATAATTTTTTTTTATTTAAGTTCTTTTTCTAGTGTTTCATTTTTAAGTCTTGTATTTTATATACGAAAACGAAACGATTTGACTGGTTTAATAAAATGATAATGTTAGACTTTATTGATGAAACTAATCTTACCATCTTTGTCTGTCTTATGTTCTACCTCTTAATGCAAATTTTAATTGGCGATATTTTCTGCTTCATTATATAATATATTTTTCGATAAACCAACTAAACAAAAGCTACATACATAACTTACAAAAAACGAGTAATTATAACTATAGTGTCATACGAAATTATGTTCTCACTATCAGCTATACATACATTAAGCAACTGATCAATCTTAGTAGCGTACCCCCGATTTGTTATCCCTTCCGATCGAAGCTACTAGTCCTTTGAGATATCGGCACACTAGTACGCTTTGATCCCATGTAATTACTTTCAATTGTTGATTAATAGGCGAGGAACACACAAGATGTGATTAAGGCATTAGTGACTTTGTCCCTTCTGTGGGTAAATTGGGGTTAAAGGATTAGCGAGTGTGTGCGTGCGAATAAGTAACTAGGTAAAGAGAAATGGTATTGAAACTTAAATGAGTAGACCTATATAATCAAGGTAGCATTTACAGTATAGACATAATTGAAGAATATTCTTTATAACTGTACCAAGTGTTATAGTTATGATTTAAGTGGATTTGTGTTTCGGGTTGAAATGTAAGACAGGCCAAAAGTCATCTCACAGTAACTGCGTATTCCTTGTTGCTGACTTATTTCATAATTACCGTCAATATCTGATCCATTGCTGCAAATGCTTATACTCACTCTGATATACCTATCCACGTTGTCTTCATGCTGACACGCTTAGTCGCCTCTACCAACATCTTTGGTTCACCCTCCTATCCTGCCCTAAGTCGAGGTAATAATCCCCCTTGGATGACTTAAGGTATGTTTTTTTATGTAACCAAGTGTACAGGACAGTCAAGATGCTCACCTGACTGAAGTGCCCGCCTGCCTGACCATGACAGGGCGGACTTGATGGAGACCAACAACTGATAGACCCTACAGTTATTTTTCTCCATCAACGCCGCACTGTCCCCGACTCCCGAGACAACAGATGTTTGGTCTCTTATACCCGGTAATTTTACTAGCTAAAGTGTCCTCATCTCGAAACACAGAAATACAAAACACTTTTATTTTACGAGACGATATCTTGCACTGGTTGTACGTCCGTACATTAACATCGAATCTTTTTATGCATTGCAAATGTAGGGAATTATCTTTCATTACATTATTTGGCAAAAGCGCATTTAGTAATTTTCAAAATCTATCCATCACTCAGGTCGCAAAAAAGGTGCATTGCTCGAAGTCATTAAGAACTGTACAATCACAAAAAAATAAATATCCTTTTTTATATTTAATTAACAAGGCTAGAACCAGTTATCGTTCCATAGTACCCTTGTACTCATTTATATTCCTACCTCAGGAGTTATTAAAATTAAACAATAGATAATAAATATGAACTGTTTATTATTAAATGTGAATGTTACAGTGTAAAATTGTTATCAGTGACATCACGCTCGCCAATCGCCAGCTGGTCTCCATCGCGCTTTGCTGGCCGCCCTGATGCAGCTCAGCGAGACTCTCACCTGTGGAAGTAGAATTGAAATCTTAATTATATTTTATTTGTTATTTGAGAAATTAAGCCCAAGGTTCGGAGCCTTGCCTGGAAGCAATCGCTTATTGGATGAAGCCAATGCTTGCTGAGCAGTGGATGGTGGTGACAGGATTAATAAAATCAGCAGTTCATTTGTGCAGATAGGAAACCTGCAGAAATTTGCATTTTATTTCTCTGATTAGCGACCAGTCTCCGTTAGGGACCATAAAGAATTCAGGAGATTACATCTAGGATTTTAGTTCGAAATCATCCCTCACGATCAGTGGCGTGCACAAAAAACGCAGCAGCCTTCAGAGCTAACAGGGTAACAGGTGCATACTCTGGGTCTTATTCAATAATTTTATAAAGGCTAAAATTTATCTGCGCTTTTGCCGAGTGCCATCTGCACTTGCCTCTTCTGCGAACAGCGATAAGCAAAAATTAGAACGAAAAAAGCAATTTTATGATAAAATATTTTCTTGACTTATTATTCTTATTATAAGCAGTTGTTTTGGAAATATCCTTCTGCATACTCTTAAAATATCCGTACATCACTGCTCAAGATATCAGGTCCAAAGTTTGGAAGTCTCAGATTGGGGTATTAAGCGTCAACAGACTTTCCTAGTGATATAGAAATAACCTAGAGAGATATCAAGTTTATATTTGAAGTACCTTTGATAACATGTAATATGACATAGGCAGGAGGCGGGGCAGGCGGAGGTGCGCGCGCCACGCTGCACGTGTACCGGCCGGCGTCATCGTTCCTCACGCGTGCCACGCGCAAAACAGAATTTGCACCGTTTGACCAAATTCTGTGCGAACGCTGTGTGGAAGAAGAGTTATGAGAAATATGACTAATCAAATGCATGGTGATGGGTAGACGATGGATGTCAACTGCTAGAAAGCGGTCCACGTGGAAGTCATTAGGGGAGGCATTCATTTATCTGTGAAAGTTGAGGCTATAATAACAATGCTGATTAAATCCTAAAAAAGTACGTCTTAGCTCAAAACAGAGTGAATTTTCTTTACAAATTAAAAACACATACTCGTCTTGAAAGAGTTAACGCTGTCAAAGCTCTTAACGCTTTGACAGTCAGAAATGTGGACACAATAGAGAATCGGTTACTCGTAACGCTACTCGTTTATTATGCAGTTGTGTCCATCAATAGGTTAATTACAGGACAGAAGTTACAGGACTTGCCCTAGTTCAGGTGTCAGTCCGGCATAATCTTTTAGTTCATAAGATAAATTGTACCTATTGTAAATGTTTGTGTTGTTTTATAAAATACTGTAAGATTATGGTGATACATAAAATTATTAATATTAATTGATATATTTTGTATTGGCTTACTATGGGTATTGTGAGCATCAAGAACTTAAATATCTGAACTTATAAAGGATAAAATACAAAGAAAAATCTTTGCTTTAAATTCTTTAGATTTAACAGTAATATTTATCTCAAAACGACTGTTGTACGTATTTAAAAGTACTTTCAATAATAATAGTCAAATTAAAAAGCAAAAAAAGTGTCTTCTTGCTTGCTTGATAATCAAAATATATAAAAGCACTCACCTGATTCCCCCTCTAGTTGTGTCATCGTTGAGCAGTGATTCCCTTCTGTACCACAAAAGGGAAGGACCACCCTCCATCCTCAGACCTCTAACCTCACAACGTAGAGCAACAGTGCTGCCTAACTCGCAAACTTGCTCTGATACTTCTGCGCCTGCATTGTCAACGATCCGCACTGACACCTCTGTAAATTAAAACGTAATTCAAACATATTCTTTGAGAACTCATATAGCATTTATAGTCTGTCATAGATTAGATTAGCCTTTCTTTCTATCGTAAAAAAATAAATTAAACCTTTTAATTTGGGGTTAGATGGCACTGTGTGATTGTCAGTGGTTATATGTTTATTTATTTATAGTAGGTATTTCATACATTTTATACTCCATTCAACCAGCAGTTTTTCTACCGGTGTATATTTTTTCCACTTTCTACTGTTAGTAAAAATATTCCACTTTCAACCGGCAACTTGAAAACTGAGGTGAAATGTATGGAAAGGGCGGTCGGCCTAGAAATTATTATGCTTTACCTCTTTTCGAATGTCAAGATTTTTAATGTCAAAGTCCTTTATGTTAATTCAACTAATTTACTTTGAACAATATAATTTTGCCTCAACTAATACTTTAATTTATCAGATTATAAGTATTTCATTTCATACCTAGTACTTTATATAGGTCATCGTAAAAATGAAATGTCCATGACATTTATATAGGTCACTTATCACCGCCAACGCCATTGGGCTCTGATATTGAGAATGTAACAAAAAGCAATTGGGATTTTAGAGAGACGTATGTGCCAATAAATCGCCGTCACACATCGAGTTGCTACTGATTTCTAACAAACCTGTAGAGGAGTGGAAACTGATCCTGAAATATGTTACAAAATATTACATTTGGAAGGTTCTTTGGTTCAAATCATGCTGAAAGCCCTTCGAGAAGAAGAAATTAAAATTAGTATTTTGATATATAGTAGAAAAAGTCCATAAAAATACAATAAACTAGTTTCATGTGGTTAAATAATAATTTAATAATGTCACTGAATATTTAAAGTGTGAAGAGTTGCTTTGGTATAAATGGGCCGGCGTATTACTAAATACCGAGGAAGCAATTTACAAATTTCCACCGACATTCACACAGGTTTAGGTCTTCAAGCTAACTGATTTAACAAGGAAAAACATGGGCTACTGTTATTTTAGAAAACAAAAGGAATGTTTTATCGCACAGCACACGACGCGTACGTAAACTGCATGCTACGTTTTACTTCGGGAAAATATCTCATACCGCGCCAAAGCTATTATAATAACTTTAGAAATTAAACCTCACCAGGCACATGAAGCGTGACCCGAGCAGTTCTTGGTGGATGTGCTGACAGCTGGCAGTCGTAGTGAGCTGCGTCCGTTGGCCTGACTTCTTTCACTTCCAACCTCCAGATGTCTGGTGGGATGAATCGGGCGGAGTACCTTTTATGAAGAAGCAATATTATGACAATATCAAAACAGTCATTTCTTAGTTCTATTTCTAACGTTTCGACTGCAGTTTTATGTTTTTCATCAAGACATACAATACATTAATGACGGTACATCATTTTGTTGCCGCGAAGGAGTTTGTTTTAAGCGATAAGAAATTGCAAACTTTCAATTCCGTATAGTCAAACATATCTCTTTATTATATAATAAATACTGTGTCATATATTTATATAGTATATATTTAGCTGCTTTTTTACTTATTTAAGAAAGAAAATTGTTTATTCGGTGCACCAAATTTACAAATACAATCAAATTCTATAACTTAATATAACAGTAAAAAAGTTGAAATAAGGGACCGAAAAGACATGTACTCAGCATGGTGTCGCGGCACGAAAACGTACCGAAACGCTGATCTTCCGTAGATACCTTATTTGAAAGAGGGACAGAGCTACACGCAGTGCGGATACAAGATAATATATAATCATACATATTGTGGATACAATTAAACAAGTACGATAAAAAAAAATAACATATTATTTAATATATATATACATACACACTCATAAACACATACATATGCACGTACACATACAACAATATTACATACATATACATACAAAAATGTAGAATATACATTGCAGTAAATTATTAAACTATACATTTGACATAGCAGATCATTTTAAGATTGCTCAATCTGTGACCTAAGGAGATACTTTTTGTAGTTACCCTTAAAGCTTCCACAGTCTGACATTGTTTAAAGGTGGTGGGATATTGTTCCAACATCTCGTGCAGAGTAGCGAAAGCTACCACGAAACGCCGCTGTGGTATGTCTCTGATTGAGCAACAAAATGGCATGTCTAATTGGGCGAGCAGAAAATTGAAGTTTCTCGTATAAGTACGATGGAGACTTAGTCTTTATTATACCGAATAACAAAGCGGAAAAATGTAGTTCCCGTCTAGACTTCATGTTAAGTAGGTTTCCTTGATTAAGAAATGGGTAACGTGTGTTCTACGAGGAATGTTATAACAAAAGCGAGCACATGCATTCTGAAACGCTGAATAATTTTCTTGGGTAACCATAAATACACTCCCCAATAACTGTATCAGCATAGTTTAACTTTGATAAAACTAGACTTTCACAAAGCTTTATTCTTGTACCTATGTCCAAACAATCACGTATTCTATACAGTACCTTGAAGTCTGTAGAAGCAGCTATTGACACTTTTATAACATGTTCGTGAATTTCAAATTACTATCCATAAGGACACCGAGATTACGAGCATTAGTACGTATTCTAATTTGCATTTTCAATATTAATTTGTGGTTTAAAGAAACTATTTATTTACCTGAGTTTTTGACCCCAGAACCATAAACTTAGACTTGGACGGATTCAAAACCAATCAATTTTTATTAGCCCAATTTTGGATAGCTTGCAAGTCAGTATTTATCTTGTTATTGCTGTCAATATCTCAGAAGGTTTAAACGACAGATATACCTGAAAGTCATCAGCGTACATATGAAAACTGCAATTAGTTACGTATTTGGTCAAATCAGCATTTGGGATGTATTATTGATAAATGTATATGTATGTTGTTTAATTTTGTGACAGATTTACTGGTATCTGTAAACAAGCTCTACATAAATAAAAGCTTTGTTGTTGCGTTTGTTTAGTTTGCGCAAATTTTATATATAATTTTGTTTACGTTTCTATTTGCGTATGCTAAATATAAATATTTACTAAACCTAATTTGTTGTTTATCAATTTATCAGAGGGATGAATGAAAATAGAAGATTATTTCAATGTTAAAATGGGTGAGTTTTGTACCGCCTAAGGCAGGCTGTTCACTGAAGCGGAGCGAATTTAGAATCCCTCACAAAATTACACCATAAAAGTACCTCCACTCTCTGCGAGAGTCTATTCGTGAATTATATACCTCACTTATCTGTCCAGTGGACATGGAGCCTTATATTTCTCTTAATAAAATAATATTCGATGGATATATTTGCATGTGTGCGTGATGAAGCATGTGATTCGTTTAATTACAAAACTAGGCACTGGCAGGTTTTATTAAATTCCATTCAATAAATAAAAAAGTTATTTTTTACCTGTCATCGGCAGTATATTGTTGGGTGCCAGTAGTGAGTAGCTCCATAGGTTCTTCGTCATTTTTTCTCCGAACCCAAGATACCTGTGATAATCAATTTTTCATACCTCAAACAATTGAACTTACGATAACTACGTCCTTTTCGTTACTTGCCAGTTTAGTCTTTTAAATATAAAAAATAAGGTATCTATATATTTTTTACATTTATATCATATATTATAAGCATAAGTATATTAAAATGATATAAAGGAAATTTAAAAACTAAGATATGAAAATGAGATAGAATTTTATTCAATTTATAAATAGAAGACTGTCGCCAAGAAACTTATTACAAGTATATTCTTAAGAGCACGAGAGTCGTACAGAAACTATAAAATGTTGTCGAATCATCCTTCAATAGCAAGAAACAAGTCAGTTTGGATCTAAAAGCAATCAATTTGTTGATTTTTTCATCCGGCACTACAGCAAATCAAATTATTGCTAATCATAGTAAGAAGAGATATAAAATTGCCTTTGTTTTTTTAGATATGTTTTCAAAAACCCGCAGTAAGAAGAGGCAATCTTTCAAACGAACATACTTATTACCAGTTTATCATGAAGAGCATCCACTTTGCAATCCAAATGGGCAGTGGAGCCGACGAGTGCTTCTATCTCCGGCGCCGCGGCTGCATAAATATTGTTTCCTTTGCTGGCCCTGAAAAGTTTAGATACGTTAGAATAATTGGATGAATTAACATATTAATTGCTGTTATTCAGCAATAAGTAATTATGTTCGGCTTTTTAAAAAATATATTATTTACCACCAAAACACTACATGTCACACTTATAAAATCTTAAAAGAGGAGCTTCGATATAGATGATTATAGAAAATAACAAACACACAAAGTACGGAATACAGAAGCAACAAAGAAACGTTAGTTTTGAAAGAATGCAAATGATGAAAGATGCAGTGTGAGGGAAATCAATGTAGTCATAATTTTCCGTCAACACTGCCCTGCGTTCGTCACCCGAGACGACAGATGTTTGGTCTCTTATACCCGGTAATCTATACTAAATACAGTTCCTTCATCCCGAAACATAGAAGTGCAAAATAGTCCTATTTTACGGAAAAATATCTGACATTGCGGTGGTATGTATTTAGACGACTCAGTTATACATAAAATAAAGCGTTTATGTGGCATTAAGTTATAAATGGTTGCAATTATATTCTACTTAACAAAATAAATCGGTCAATTAGTCCTCTACTTTAAGGAGCGCCGACTAAAAGATACGATCAATCCAAATTTAAGTGACCACACTATAAACTTAATTAATGACGCAATTTGTCAAATAAACTAGACAGAAGCTAACTTTAGTCATTTATATTATTGCTGAAGTGAGTTTGATTATTTTCATTTAAGTTGGAAATGGTCAGACCGATCGCGGCTTTTGGAACAAAAACGTTGTGCGGAACTAATAAATAACTTTAATTTCACACGATAAGTAAATTTATTGCTTTAAATTGCAAACATACATTGCGGGAATAATAATATTTTTTGAGTACATTCACTGTTTCATTGCAGTTTTATTCAAATAAGGTACTTGTTTCGAGAATTAATAATAAAAGTTAAGAATGGGATTCAATACAATAATATAATTGATAAGTCTTCCATACCTGCCAGAAGATTTATTTTTATAGACACTATATACAGCGCCGTTGAGTCCCAAATACAGTGATAGAAAATGTATTACAGTGGAAAATAGACAGGGGACTAATAAATAGGAAACATACATATTAATTTAACATTTTTTTATATGTTCCAATTAGACGGAAGAACATAGTATTTTCAAAATCGAAATAAATATAAACAGATGTACAAAAAATATTAATACACAACCATTACACCATCAGTTGTTATGTTTAGTCACTGCTCGGCTATTAATGTCGTGATCAAAAAGATATTAATATAAATAAATGATTGTTATTTTATTGAAAAGCTAAATGAACGCTTTGGAGGAAAAATAACATTATGGAAAATTTTGTGATCAAATTTCTCAGTTAACAGAGTAAAGCTAATTTATGTATTTCTAAATACGCTTTTGTTATTAAGTAGTAGATATTATTTTTTCTCTATATTATTCACACGGGGCCTTCATTGAAAACGAGGAGCTTATACGATAGGTATTAAAAACATTGAATCTAACCTAATGATAGCCTTACCTTAACCTAATGATATCCTTTTTTCCATATACTCGCCACATTAACCTATACAAAGAGAATAACAGACACATAAATATTCTGGATCAATCCCAGAACCCTTAGTGCAGTAGCCAACTTCTGTATATATGGTATAAATAACAAAGAGACTAAATAAAATAAAAAAGAATTAACAAAACTATTTAGTAGTTTCATCTGTGGATTTCATACACAGATTTGGAATTAAATCGTGTGTACCAAACACAAAATATATACAGACTTATCCGTTGTCCATGAAACGGATTTTGATGGAATTTTCATTATACGATAGGTGGTATAAACAGTTAACTTAGGTTATTTTTATGAACACGCGAACAATGTAACAAACACATCTTGTAAATAATACATAAGATAAACCATCAAATCTAAAACAACCACTTACTTCCCATTCCTATGCTGATGGGTGTTCGAATATGTGTCGAAAATATAATTGAGCAATGGCGCTGAAGATCCAGTTTCACCTGGTTTTCTTCTCCTCTCCACTACAGGCGGAGGGCTGAACACCGACGTCACACTTGTCACTTCACTCACATTCGATACCGTTACGTTAACAAGTCTACGTTGTCTATTAACGATCACGTGATTATTGTTTATAGCACCTTCACCATTTACAGTAACGTTATTTGTACAACACTTTTTTATAGCATTTTCTAAATTTGGATTTAAGTTAAGTTTAGTATGGTTATAGCTAACGTTGTGCAACATTTGGTATACTATGTTTAAAGTGGGCTGGAAGTTTGTTTCTTGTTTGTTTGTTGGCGGTCTTGAACTGGTGTCAGCGTCGGTCCCTGGAAACAAAAATACTTTGTCACTGATATCTCTAATTTTAGACAGACTTCGAAGAGAGGGATGTGATCGAGTTCATATTAAATAATTCTAGAAAATCATTGCACCGCTAAAGCAAATCATTCAAAGACAATGTTAAAAAATTCACATCATCATTAGCTCATTAAATTTCCCCACGCAGGCCCAGTGCGGATTGGACGACTTCACACACAACCTTTGAATCTCTTCGCAGGTGTGCGTGAAGGTTTCCTCACAATGGTTTCCTACACCGTAAGAGCGTCGGATAACGTACATTTAATTTTGAAAATTCGAAAACACATTGGTCCGTGGCGGGATTTGAACCTCAGCCCTCACGGTAGGAGGGCAACAGTCCACAACATTGAGCCACCGACACTCTCTAAAAAAATTCACGTTTCAATGAAAATTGATTCGTATACGGGACGGGATAGGCTTTTATATCGCGTCATTAACGCACACATTTAATTGCGATCCTATATTTTAAAAATAGAGTTATGCCCTTTGGTTGTCGTCGTCTAGCGTTTATGTTTGATACGATAAATCAAAATCCATTTTGGGCTGATTAACTTCCAACGGCCCATCTCTACGTTGAAGGTCAGTACTTTACAATTTAATAAACCGCAAAATAACGAAGTTTCGTTACAGTAAGACGGTTTTCAAGTCAACATTACGCTTTTACGGTATCTATTTAAATCCCTCTGAATTAAAATATAATAAGGACACTTAAGGAATACCAGTAAAGTGCTTTTGGGTCTGCAATTTCATTTGAAAGGGCCGCGTTTGTTGATAAGAGGGTATTTTTAAATGGCCACGTTTCAAAGACCTTATAAGGGTTCTTTAGAATTGTGGTCTTTAAGAGTACAGTTTGGGTAAATATTACTTTTGAATGCTGTCTAGACGTTTGTTAGATTGTCATTATTGCTACCGAATGATAGCTGATCTTGAGAATCAACAAGAAAACAATTTTTTTACTGAACCGGAGGTATTTTTTTTTTGCCAGAATTGCGTTATAAGCCCTTTAAAAGGAATAAATACATTAGTTTTATGACAATAATATGCTTTAAAAGTAACGTGTCATATCGGCAAATGAGAATACAAATATTACGACTCCTACTTTTGCCGCGGTTGCCATGGTGGTAAAAGATTCAGCAGAGAGTTTGGTTGGGTTTTTACATATGCGATAAGATTAGAAATGAATTTGCTATGATAACTGAAGTTACGAATAAAGGGCTTAAAAAGTTGAAAGGCTAACCGCCGAGAAAGATTCTGAAGTGGCGACCACGTAACTTAATAATTTGCAGGTCAGTCCCCAATCATGTGAACTTGCTTTAGAAGGTTTTTATTTTGTTTGCATTGTTGCCTTTTATAAACAATGTTTTAATGTAAGAATTTTCACTACTCATGTATACGAGTATGAAACGTCACATGTTTGACATTGTGATATATTAAGTTAATATATAAGACCTTGATTTCTAAATAACACAGCTACAACCCTAGATTACCTAACATTAAGGTGTTATCACAGATGAAAGGTCTCACAGTAATTATAATGGCGACGGGGTTAGCGGTGGCTTAAGTATAATTATAAAATTAAGGTTTAAAATAAATTATACCCAACTAATACCCACTTAGGGTAAATAATTGCTCGACCCAAGCGGAATGGCTGTAGTGGCGTCTGGTGAATGATGTATATTTACATAGTGACTAAGTTGGCTATAGATACTTTGTTTGTAGGTATATTGAACGTCCAACTGCAGAGCATAGGGGACCCCTCTTCCAAAACCTGCTGCTGCCCAATACCCCCAATTTAGTTTGGACGCCCCCACTCAGTCCTTGTCAGGTGTCTTCTTTAGAACAGACTTAAAGCACGAGGTAGTGTAGTTACCCGGTGTGCAGTGGACTGCACGGTTGAAGAGAGTAGATGAGATTTTGTTGAAATGACATATTATAAGAAAAGTTTTTTTATTTTATTTATTATTTATTACCACATATATATTATCATTACAGGTCTTAACCTAATGCGTAATACATTTATATTAAATTTTTTTAATTTTTTTTTTAAGTATGTATATCTATAATCAACAAAGGTGACTGACTGACTGTCATAGTGATCTACGCATAGCCCAAACTACAGAACGGATCGGGCTGAAATTTGGCATGCAGGTAAATGTTATGACGTAAGTATTCGCTAAGAAAGGATTTAGATTAATTCAACCTCCAAAGGTTAATGACGACCCATTTAGTGTTGCGGTTGAGAGGTCGGCCGCAACACTAAAGCGCCGGTTCGATCCCCGGGCAGTACAACATTTGTGTCATGAATATCTCTGTTGTAATGGTCTGGTGTTTTCTATGATAATATGTGTAAAAAAAAAATTATATATGTATGTTTATCCGTTGTTTAGTACCCATAATACAGGCTTCACGCTTAACTTGGGTCTAGATGGCGATGTGTTAATGTCAGTAGATATTTATTTATTTAACAAAGGGGATAAAATAGGGGATGAACTTTTGTATGAAACTTTGTCAATTTGATACCGATCGGGCTGAGACTTTGCATGCATAAAGCTACTATGACGTAGGCATTCTCTAAGAAAGGATCATGATAAATTCCACCACTGAGTGGATAAAATAGGGGATGAAAAGTAAAACTTTTTAACGGGAGCGAAGCCGTGTGCAAAAGCTAGTATATCTATAAAGTTATACCTCTAGATGGCAATGCGGCGAGACCCGCTAGCAGTAGCGCCGCGCAGCCGGCGAGATCATCGCTGCTACATTCTCACAGCCTCTGCAACAATATTAATTTATTTATTACATGCAATAAATATTCATAATTATCATTACAGCCAAAAATCTGTAATGATAATTATGACGGCTGGTTGGATGGGACTGTTTTGGTTAGCTGATATAATAAGGCTAAATATAGTTTACTTTTATTTCAGATTATACTATTTATTTTGGAAAAATCAAGCAATATTTCACCGCGTGGCCGCATGTCCCTGACTTACCAAAGTAATTTTACGTTATGTTTTACTGCGGTATAATATTTTATAACGGGGAACTGTAAATTGTTACCGCGGGGAACAGCAAGTAAAATATATAAGTAAACAAATAAAAGTTCCATCCCAGCAGACATTGATTACACAAAGCCTCCTCTCCCGTTCCGACTATAATAACAAACTCAATTCTTCCAAAGTGTGTCAATATTCATCGACTCACTTCCCGCTTTTATTTCCATCGGAAGCGATACGAATATTAATTAAAAATTTACATAGTTTTAATTTAGACAGCAAATTGCTGCTCAGTTTCAGCTTTGTTTGATTGAAACAATTAACTAACTTTCTTTGAAAAATACTTTAAAATATACTTTTGTGTATTTATAATAATAACACGAAATCCAGATATAATGATTAATTTCATTACTTAATAACGGACTCATTTCATAAATATGATACAAAGCAGTATTTCGAAACATTGTATTATTTATTTAAAGCTATCTATGAGATGCCGTGTTATCAAATCTAGTTCCAAAAATTTTTAGCAGTTTTAATATAATTATGGGTATAATTATACAGCGTCGGTGGATCAGTGGTGTGGACTGTTGCCTTCCTACCGGAAGGGCTGTGGTTCAAATTCCGACACGTACCAATGTATTTTCGAATTTCGAAAATATATGTACGTTATCCGACGCTCATACGGTGAAGAAAAACATCGTGAGGAAACCTTCATGCATGCCTGCGAAGAGATTCGAAGGTTGTGTGTGAAGTCGTCCAATCCGCACTGGGCCCGCGTGGACGACTAAGGGCTAATCACCCTATACGTGTAGGCTCGTGCCCCTCGGTGGGGACGTTTAATGAGCTGATGATAATGATGGGTATAAGTGGTTAAATTATATTTCCTGTCATAAATTTTATTTCGTCATTCTATTTATGTAGTATAACTTTCCGGCTTCCGTGTTAACTGTTCCATATTCTACACAATACGCTACAACCTTTTAAAAGGAATTTTTCTGCATCTTGTGTTCGTTAACCGGAGTTAAACTAACCGCGAACAAAGCACCATAGCGTATCTGATACAATTTGCGAGAAGGAAACTCGATGGATGTTTTGGTAGGTTAGTCCTTACAGTACGATAAGGGAAAATATAACCAAGGCTTATACGGTTATAGCACATTTCACTGTGTGTACCTTTTGCAGTATAAAAAAGTCGAGAACGATTAAGGAACATTCACACTTGCTTAATCCATAATTTAATATTTAAAGAACTTAGCTAATGGAAAACTAATGTAAGAGCTGGGGGTTCGGGATACCAAAGAGAATTAGCAAATAACCTGCAACACACTTATGATGTAAACTGTACAGCAGTTTTAGTGGCACAAAATAAAGCTATTATTTGTTTCATAGTACGATAACAGCCTATTTTTCTCTCTCTTCAACCTATTGCAGTCCACTGCTGGACATAGAGCCTATTTCTATACCAACAAAAATAATAGTGTCAAATAAATATGCTTAAGCAGTATTAAGTTTCTGGAAACCTGGAACGATAGTTATCAGGTTATTAATGTATTACATGTTATACAATACATATAAGATGAGACACATTAAATTCACTACGAGTTAAGGATTCAAAAAACAGTTTTTTTTCAGATTTTTTTTTGTATTGAATCATATAAACACTAAGCTTAAACAAAATCCGTTTGCTTTTTAATAAAATGCGTTATATTAAAAAGTATTTCGAAGCTCGCGATTACAATAAATGACTTCGTAGATATACCAAACTTCGATCGTGTCCAACAAAATAGTTTGTTAAACGAAAGCTCAATTAAGTAATCGAAATGACAAATGGTTTAACCCTCGTTCGGTCCCAATAGGCATAACTGACTGTAGATACCGAAAAGTTAAACTTTACTCGGTCAAGTATTCGCTAAATGGGTCTACACAGTTTAATATAAAATATTTGATCTGGCAAGGTCTTCTTTGAAGCCGTAAGAATTGAAAGTTGGAGAAATTAAATAAATATACAAGAAAGTTAAAAGTTTTTTGTTAACTTGGCCTGCAAATTTTACCTAATACCAGAAATCAATAGATATTTTATTAAATCTAAATAAAAGTTCTCAGTTGTCCTTTTACAAAACACACAATCCTAAGGTACCATACTTTTCGATGTTGTCCCAAATTTTCGACCGGCATACCAGTGGTATGAACCGAAAAGATAACAGTTTCAACTCCTAAGCCCAGGATTATGTGCTTAAGAATATTTAACAACTTGGAGGTGATTTCACAGTAAAAAAGGGAACTAAATCCTTTACAAACTCCAGGAAAGGAATTTAGCTAAGATAAGTGGCAATAAGTTTAAATAATGGGCACTGTGGCAACTGCTACTTCCTAATCTGTAATAATGACAAAATGAAGAGTTTCTGAAAAAATCTAACTATCGGCAGAATACCGAAAATGTGAATGCGATGGAATCAATATAAAAAAAAAAAAAATGTCAATAAATTTAACCACGCCTGATAAAAAAGGATAAAGATATTATTACGGTATTATATTGATTTATTGAGAATCTTTTCAAAATAAAATTTAATTAATTTATATTAATATACAATGTACGCATAATTCGTTACGACTTTCTTTCTGTCATTGTACAGGGCCCTGGTGGTAAATGTTACGCCTGGCTATGACAGACGCAGCAGCCGAAGAGACTTAACATCTGTTGTCCGAGTGATGATCGCAGGGCAGGGTTGACGGAAAAAAATGACTAAATTATTTTCCAGCATCTGCCATGGTCAGGCGTATCACTTACCACCAGGTGAGCGAGCTGACCGTCCGATACATTATATCTGTGACTTTGTTCAGCTGCCGGATGATTACTTTTGGTATTCTACTATAATAATGGATGAATATAATGGAAAATTTGAATAATTGATGAATCAATTGCGAGCACTGTAGCGAAATAAAGACTACTTTCGTTTGTCAAAAACAATTACTGCCCTATAAAATAACTCAATGACAAGTCTTTGATGTTTGTTCAGAGGAAGTTTGTATTAAGTTAAAATTGATAGAAATAACGTTTATTTTGGATAAAGCCAGGAAATTTTGAATTTGTTTAAAGGTTGTTCATAAGAAAAGCTTACATTACAATGTCAGCGCTTAAACTTTGTTTTTCATATTCAGATGTGATTCTTAGAAAAAGCGATATTAAAATCCTAAAAAAAATATTCCTATGCTTATGTTCATCATCATCAGCTAATTAAACGTCCCCACCGAGGGGCTCGAGCCTACCCGTATTAGGTAATAAGGCTAAGGCCTAGGCTAGGCTAAGGCTAAGGACGACTAAGGTCGTCCACGGGGGCCCAGTGCGGTTTGGACGACTTCACACATAACCCTTGAATCTCTTCGCATGTTTATGCTCAATTTATCTAAATAAGGTCTGGGTTCTAAAATGTTTCATAATTTATCGAAAAGTTGCCTTCGTCTGACAATAAAAAGTTAGACCTAAGTTAAAAATTTTCCGTTCTGTATATATAAGTATATGCATATACTTATACATACAGAACGTTAAATTGACGTAAAAGTAGGTTTACATCGCCGTAGCCAGGGATCCCACAGCCTGGGTAGTCGCTGGCCGCAACAATGCTTTTCTCAAGAATTTAAAAAGGATAAAAACTTACATCATGTGTTCGTCGATGTTTATTGCCACTATTGTATAATTGTGTTCTGAAACTAGGTATTTATAAATAAAAACTTTAGTATTTTACTTAACCGTGGATAAATAAAACTCCAACCAACACACAAGATAAGAACTAGGTATTGTACTAACAAGTAAAACTAACCGGCAAGTTGATCTCATGTTTTATTACAAAGTTGAAAGTTTGTTCATTTTGTTCGCAGCAAAAGTTTCAGAACAAGGAATAATTTAAATGGATACACTTAACTAAATACATAACCTACTCACGCTACTAAGATTAACCATGCGGTATAAACCTACCTTTATTTCAATGGGAACATTGAAATTTTATTTAGTAGTTCCTTACCATTAATTTAGAGACTAATAGAAAAAAATATAAAAAAAGAGCATGGCCTGTGTAGTGAATTTTTGCAAATACTATAATGAACAAAAGGAAACAATTCAGAAATTACGTTTTATAGGTAAACGTACGATTCGTTTATATATTTTTGGTTTCAAATACTAAAATCAGAATAAACAAATATTTTTCATAATTACATCATAAACAGGAGCTATCATTACGGGGACACATTTTTTGTATTAATGGCATTCCGTCCCTATTTTTTTATACGTCCATGTATTAGGGCTATATGTAGGGCTATATAATTTTGAAGAACCAGGAACAGGATAGTTCCTCGAAAAACTTCATAAACGGGAGATAATCTCATAGAAAATCCAGTAAATCCACAGATTTTACAGTTGAAATTGAATATTAAAACTTATAAGATAACTCAAAGCGATCGTAAATGCAGTATGTGCCAGCAGTAAAATTCAGTTGGAATATGTGTGTAAAATATTTACTACCAAAACTTATTTAATATTAATGTAATATTACGTTTAAGCTTTACTAAAGCACATTCGGATATATCTTTAGGTAAGTAACCCATCTTTAATAATATTAATAAATATCCACTGACATTCACACCATACAGCGTGAGACAGAGTGAAGCCTGTATTATGGATACTTAACAACGGATAAACATACATATATATATAGTCATTTTATACATAGAAAACACCCGGACCATTGCAAACAGACATGTACATGCACAGACATGTTTGTACTGCCCGGGGATTGAATCCGGAACCCTTGGTGTTGCACCCAGCGTCTCAACCGCAACACCAAATGGGTCGTCAAACCAGATAATCTTTAACCAGATAAATGTGAAATACACCAGTAAACTGCGGAAGTTAAACTCATACATTCATCATCATTGCATACTAACTTCATTGCTGAACGAAACCCTCCCTTAATGACATCCACGGGAACTGATTCCTGTTTCAGTATTTTTTTAATCATTAACAATACTCTCTTTGTAATCACTACAATTGTCAACGGCCTAGGTGCAGAACATTCTGTTTTGATGCCACTTATCTTGCCTGTCTTGTTATAAGTCAAGTCATGTAGTTTCTAAGAGAAGTTTGTAAAAATAAGGAAACGATCCGCAAACGTTCCAAAACTCCAAGCTTTAAGGCATTAGCGTGCAATTCTGTGTTAAGAATACAACATCCACTCTCAGTGCTATAAAACCTATTGCTTTAACCTCATTCTAACTTCTTTATCGTTTGTGAAACGGAGATATCTCAACGGATAGCCCGTATTTGTTATAATTGGCTAACTTTTCTCGCTGTATCGCGTATACAAACATCGTTTGGAGTAAATCTCTCTGTGATTTAATGAGGTAATGGTAAATGTTTAAAGGTGGTTAATATGTTTCAGTTATTTTTTATAAGTTACTTATCAAGATTAAAAATTCATGAACTTAATTGAAGAAAATCTGATGAACGGAATTTGACATTCTATGTTCAGGTTGCTATATATAGCACTGAACAAAGATTTAGGCACTTAAACTTGGAATGTAATACTAAAGTACCTACCAAGTACATCTAAATGTAACTTAAATTAGTTTTTTCACAGATTTTATATAAATTGCTAAAGCAACTTATTTCGGAAAGTAAGTGCTTACAACCCATGATGCAATTTCTGGAGGAAAGAAGATCTTAGATCTTCAAATACTTGTTGTGAAAATTACTATGAACATTTGTAATACCAAGAACCTTAGCTTTCATTTTATTGAGGTGTTTAAATATGAAAAATATAGATTTCAACTCCGAACTCTACCAAATACTTCTGCATTGGCTGCTTCAGAATAAACCTAGTATCTTTCACTTCTATACCTACATCATCAGCTCATTAAACGTCTCCACCGAGGGGCACAAGCCTACCCGTATAGGGTGATTAGGCCTTAGTCATCCACGCGGGCCTAGTGCGGTTTGGACGACTTCACACACAACCTTTGAATTTCTTCGCAGGCGTGCATGAATGTTTCCCCACGATGTTTTCCTTCACTGTAAGAGCGTCGGATAACGTACATAGATTTTCGAAAATTCAATAACACATTGGTACTTGTCGGGATTTGAACCTCAGCCCTCCCGGTAAGGCGACAGTTGTAGACAGACTGTAATAGACAGTACAACTCAACCATTATTTGACATGAAACATTGAATGCTTGATTCTGAAAAATCGAAATATGTAGATGTGCCAATATATTGCTGCGAGAGCGAATATGTGGCAGCTATTTTTACGAGCCAGTTTCAATAACCAGAATCTGTAAGACCCATAAAACTAATATGTACTTTGACGACCCCAGCGTTCCGTTACTGTCAGAAATGCTATATTCATGCATGAATGGATCCATAATTGGAAAATTGTTCTAAAGCTACGATAACATTTATATTATGTAATGTCATGTTTACATTCGCTTTTACATTTTTTAGTCACAGTGTCCCATTCCACGTATAATCCTAGTTTAAATAAGGTTATAAAAAATATCTCTGTAAGGTTTCATATATTTGCATGAATGTAGTAGTCCATATCGATTACAGATTATCGTTATTTTGATGTATTTTACTAACCCAAAGGCTGTTTGTATTAGTCAGGGTGTTTCCTTTACATAATATATATGTATTAAAAAATGCATTCAGTGTGTATATCAGTTGCTAAGGGCCCGTTATATAAACTATAAAGGATATTTATTTGATGTAATGTAAAACCAAAATTGCAATGAAAATCGTAAAAACACACATCCACCACCATTTCATTTAAAAGTCTCACTAAGAATAAGTCATCGCCTCGTAAGTACGTGTTACTATGTTCACTAACAGAGTTCGCGGCATTGTTTCCTTTCAGAGTAAACAAGCGCGTGTAAGAGTGCAAAAATAGTTCGTTCTAGTTGTCTGTTTACATTTTTAAAGTCTCACTGAGGCGATGTGCACCAAGCTACGAGTATATCTCGTTTTAAGTACTGTGAAACTATTCTAGAAGCAAATATAACGAATACTATACGACTTACTACTAACGAGTTTACATGAACAATGGATCATGTAAATTGAATGTAGACAAGGAAATCAATAAATGCAGAAAGTAAGTGTTTCGACATTGATGGCACCCATCACTCAAGGCATCATAATTAATGCAATGATGTAAAAAGTGTAGATTCGTGATATGCTCACAAAACAATCGAAGTGGTGTTCCGAATGCAGCGACAGCACACATAAAAATATTTCGAATGAGCGTACATTTACCTAAACAAAAGCCTACAAACTAATATACTACTAATATATATACTCTTTGGCGGTTCGTTTTTGAGGCACGGGTGGAGTATCTACCTTTAAATATACAGTTGAAATTACTGGGTATAAGAGGCAAGAGGGAAATTCTAGTGCAAACACAGGAAAATAACATTCTTATTTGACAAGACGATATCAGATATTGCGTTGTCTTGCTTTGATGATACCATTAGAGCTAAAGCTACAAGCACTGAATTTTGCCAGTCTATAAAAGAAACCTTCATTTAGATACTGTTTAAATCTAAATATGAAAATCCAACAATATATTTTTTGATATCATGACCACCTATCTGGTGATCACTTCTTGCACGATTACTAGGATTACTAGATGGTAGACTCGATACTGAGTCGTCTAGGTAGGTACCACCGCAGTGCCTGATATCATCCCGTGAAACAGGAGTGTTATGCACGTTTGTGTTTCAGGATGAGGGCATTGTAGCTAGTGAAATTACCGGGTATAAGAGACCCAACATCTGTTGTCTCGGGTGACAGGCTCAGTGCGGCATTGATGGAGGATAATAACTGTCTATCAGTTGTTGGTCTCCTTTAATGCTGCTCTGTCATGGTCTGGCGTATCACATACCATCAGGTGAGCGTCCAGACCGTCCTGTACACTTATAACATAAAAAAAGGATTACCAACCGTTGACGCTAATCGCTACTCTATTAGGCTATTATTAATGGAAGCAATAAATATATGAATGAAAAGTACATTTTAGTCGGCATTCGTCTTTACTACTATTTATTATTTATTCTTCAATTAACTAATACTTAATATGATAAAAATAGTAAATATATATTTTCTTTATATAATTATTTTGATTACAAATGATATAATTCTGTACAAAACACTTTTTTTTTAAAGAGTAACTTCTGCGTTTCTTGTTGGTTTCTTCTCAGTGGAAAACTATCGTCCGTAACAGTGGTTGCTTCATTTGTCATTCATAAGTGTTATGTAAGGACCTAAACTGAATAAACACTTCATTTTCATTAGCGAAAGGAGTGCAACCAGGATAAACAAGACGCAATACATACATTAAGTCTGATACGTGTTTTAAATTCACAAAGTGGAATAGGCGAGCTTCCGAGGGTTATAAAAGTTGCCAAGTAATGTTCTATGAGTCTTCAACGAGAAGTGCGGGTAATATTTTTGTAACGGCAGTCCAGAAGCTCCTTATATTACCAACTTATCCCTATTTTCTTTGCTCATTCAAGTAAAAAAACAAAGGAGCGAAAGTTACAACATTGCCTCCGTTACTCCGTATCTATAGGTATCGATATTAGATATATCTAATGTATTGTGTTATCCATTTGGGGTATTCACTTGTCTGACTTATCGTTTCGTGTTACACGCTCATTCGTATTTAGATATTGGTGAAAAGATGTTTTGATACGTTCAGGGAATATCCGTCGATAGAGACATATTTTATGCCGTATGGTACAGTCAACATAATATTTATTTGTTTTTCATTGTTTCTCACGTTTCCCTGTTTGGTGTATTTATGAAACGTAAACGATAGACAAGACTAACTTATCAACCATTTAACCGCCGGGATTCCAGACACAATCAAAAATCTATTGTGTCTATTGACAACAACCGTGGCAACGATCAACTATTGATGTACCCGTGATCCCTAAAAATTAACTTTAATCCATAATTTCCAACTTTGACATGTTAAGTGTGTACATATATCACACAATGGGTCGTGTTTCATACACTAGTAATATTTATCAGCTCATAAAACACCCAATGAGGGGCACAAGCCTACTCGTAAAGGGTGTATAGGCCTTAATCGTCCACGCGGACCCAGTGCCGATTGGTCGACTTCACGCACAACATTTGAATCTCTTCGCAGGCGTGCACAGGTTTCCTCACGATGTTTTCCTTCACCGTAAGAGTAGTACTATTATTTATATTTATTTTGAAATAATTGTAATTATGCTTAAGAAGTGCTATATTTCATATCGCTAAGAAGAACATTTCAATAAAAAGAGCCACGAAGTATATTATTCTGTTTACTGTACATAACGCGAATAGGACAATAATTATCGACTAACAATGACTCTTATTATAAGTTGTACACGAGCTTTTAGTATCATATTGCGGTAAACCTTTGGGCTGATATTTAATTACATATCCGTATGTATGATTTCGTTCTCTCTGCCTCATTATCATTTTCATGTGAATTCTAGATAGAATTAAACGGATGGTATTTGTATCATCCGTTTAATTCCAAAGTCTAAGTTCTAGTGCTTAAAGCTTTTGCTTCGTTCTGTAATGGCCTCTGTCAGTTCTGTAATGGAATCATGGCTTACAAAATTTTAAGATTGGTTGTACAAGCTTATCTGGTTAAAAACGGTCATGTAAACTTTTGGCTGTAAGGCAAACTACTCACTGGTATTCATCCTTTTATCATCATCATTACAACCTAAAAACGTCCACAGCTGAACGAAGGCCTCTCCTAATGATTTCCAGGTGGACCGATCCCTAGCAGTTGACATCCATCTGCTACCCGCCACTTTAACCAGGTTATCAGACCATCTGATGGGTACTTTTGAATCTTAAGCACTCAAAAAATAAAGTTTTATCAAATATTTGTAACTGTAAATTATTTATGAATAATGTTATATTTATTGTAATTACCCAATAAAAAATTAAGTGAATATGCCATGTATATGAAAGCTTTTAATGACGAAAAAAATATGTATAGGAATTGTATAATAAGTTGGTGTACTGGTGTGGAATTCTTCAAGCATGGAACATTTTAGTGTTAATGTAGGTAGCCATGTTATTAAAACGTAACCCACGCTATGTTCATATTATAATAACTGTGTAATTACTCGATATAACCTATTTTATTTATGAAAATGTAGCTTTATAGTTAGGTCATATAAGTTTTACGCGTGGGAAAGAAATTTTACAGCACAAATGGCACAGAGTGACTGTATTACAGAAAACAGGCGTGAATTAACGCTTTTAGGTAGTCTTGGTTTAGGGTAAACTCATTAACTAGATGTGATTGTGGTTACCATCATCATCATCAGCTCATTAAACGTCCCCACCGAGGGGCACGAGCCTACCCGTATAGGGTGATTAGGCCTTAGTCGTCCACGCGGGCCCAGTGCGGATTGGACGACTTCACACACAACCTTCGAATCTCTTCGCAGGCGTGCATGAAGGTTTCCTCACGATGTTTTCCTTCACCGTAAGAGCGTCGGATAACGTACATATATTTTTCGAAATTCGAAAATACATTGGTACGTGTCGGGATTTGAACCTCAGCCCTCCCGGTAGGAAGGCGACAGTCCACACCATTGAGCCACCGACGCTCCACGACGTGATTGTGGTTACCGAGCACCCCGAATTCTCCCCTATATCACGCCATATTTAGTGTATAAAGTTAGCATTTCAGCAATGCACTCGTTGCAAGTGAATCGTCAATTTGTTTGCTATTTAATGAAAATATAATTATAAGCGTTGATAACGACGTCAAAGTAGGAATAGTTTTGACAAAATAGTCTTTAACATTTTACTGCATGACACAAGTCTTCCGGCCTTGGGATTGGGCTGTAACCCTGATTCTGCTCATTATCCCAGATTGTAGCCAGGGCTGATAGCCATTCGAAAGGAATCATATGGAGAGTGATAGTTATATCAAGTGATTCATTTTGCAATTTCTTAACCAAACTAGGAAAAATCGCACGAAGCGGCTTTGACTAAGTGACCTCCTCGTGGAATTTGAACCCTCGTTTCTGTCTGTTTCTCAGATCACTGTGCCACGGGTAGATTTATTAATTTTGGTAGCGTATTATTAACTTTTATTAATGATGGTACAGGACACCGTCGAAGTAACATCAAGCATTATCCGCAATAAAACCAATGTATAATTTTCAGAAATTCAGACAACCACGCAACATTTTAATCAAATTTACGACACCTATTAAAAGAACATCAGTATTGCAGAACATAAAATAATATAGCCAATAGGATTTTGAGGCGAATAAAATGCTTCCCTGAGTCGAAATTAATCCTTTCGTTATAAAATGAGGGAATTTCGAAGTTAGAACACTCCCGAATCCTTAAATTATAGCGGCACGGACATAAAACATCTTGTTAATTCTTAACGAGTAGAAACGTAGATCGCTGGGTAACACGCAAGGATTTGTCGGTAACAAAATGTGTAAATGCCACGGTTGTTTGATACCCGATATTCCTTTATCATGAATGAATTCCTGTGAATACTTAAGTACAGATAATCAATGAAATGTATAGACTATAGGTTGATCGTGTTTTGTTATACTGTACTTGTCGTTGTGTTTTCGTATAGAGTAACAAAAAACTATCAATCTCACATAATCATCATACTACTTCTACAAGAACTTGTACGATTTGGTACCAAGTCGTCTATGTATGTAAAAAACGGGGTATGCTTTTGTGTATCAGGATGAGGGTACTAGTAATTTTACTAAATTACTGGGTATAAGAATCTTAACATCTGTCGTCTCGAGTACACTTGCCTTTATGTGACAAAAAAGTCTTCATAGAGTTATTGGTTGCCTTCAAAACGCGTCATTTGCCATCAGGTGATTGAATATGACCATCCTGACAACCTAATTATATGTTTGCTGCCTAAAATATAAAAAAAATATTTTCTCTGAAAATAAAACGCTTTCTGTGACAATATAATGCTAGTTCTCTCTCTTTTCTATAAATGATAAGGTTTCTTGATTTCAGCATACTAGCGATAATACCCGATGCCGAAAAACACTTACCAATTCTTTTGTTACTTTAGAAGTATGTAATCCAAAAACATGTTTTAATATATCTTCGTACTAACCTTATCCGCTGTCACTTGATTCGTATTCATCTCTACGTATAATTAATGATGCTTACAAAGTAAATCTCATAACTAAATCAAGCAGCTACACAACATCGAAACACGGTTACATTTACATCCGAAATTCCATTAAATTGATTGTTTTTCTCAAATTTTTGTATCGAGTAGTTGCTTCCTTCATTAAAATGCACAATGTCACCTTAATATAATCAAACTTGGCTGGAAATCCTTTCTAGCTCGGTAAACATTTCTAACAAAATATGCATAAGGGATTTTTGGTCAAGGTCCTATTAAGTATTCAGGGCATCGTAGACATTTCTTATGCATATCGGTTTATAAGTTAGGATGGCGAAAGTGTGGCCGAAACGTGCTTGAAATTTAGAATCTTACTACGCGAAAGGATTTTTCTATTTAAATAATCTCAAACGGCTTCGGTGAACATTTTAAAAGTATTTACCGTGGCGTTGCTAGCATTTAAAGCAGATTGAGCTGCTGCAAGCGATGCAGAGTAAAATATGGTAATATTAAGGAGTCGCTGACATATTACAGACAGAAAGAGGGGGCTCGCACCCAAAGGGCCTTGCTCGAACTCACTTAGATAAATTATTCAAAAAGTCTAAATCAAAGCCTCTAAGTTTCCTGTTGGACTAAAATGACTGGTTCCTGACAAATGAACAATGACGGGACTTTTAGGTAAAACACACAAGAGCCTCGCTAAGGTAAACTCGATACTTGTAGGTACCACCGCAGTGCCAGATATCGTCCCGTGAAACAGGAGTGTTTTGCACTTTTGCGTTTTGTGAAGAGGGCACTGTAGGTGGTGTAATACCTAATTTACGTACGTGTACGACCTAACATCTGTCGTCTCGGGTGATGGGAGCAAAGCAGAGTTGTCGGGAAAAAATACTACCTAATATTATATATTTCCTTTTGCACTGCGTCTTTCATGGTCAGCCGTATTATTTACCACTTATAAATTCACTTATGACATAAAAATATGTCTTTTGCACGCCTTGTGGTAATACCAGACTAGAATACAATAGTTAATACCCCTACTCCTCCCGTTAGAAAAATAGTTATATTTAAATATATGTTCTTCTTACCATTAGATTACGGTGAAAGAAAACATTGTGACGAAACCTGCGCACGCCTATTAAGTCATTTAAAGGTTATGCGTGAAGTCGGCCAATCCACACTGGGCCCACGTGGACGACTAAGGCCTATACATCCGTTACGGGTAGGCTCGTGCCCCTCGGTGGGCTGATGATAATGATCATAAGATTTTTTATATATAACTTAACGAACTCGTACAAGTTATATTTAAAGATTTTTGCTGAGCGATAAAAGTTAGAAGTATTAAAAAGAAACTTGATATTCTGATTTGTCCCATTTATTCCATACTTAGTTATTCTTTGTAGGTTTCTTTTGAGACTTCTTCAGTTACATTCCTGGTCTTTACTTTGAAAACAGACTTTGATATTTTTCATACTCAGAAATACAAGTAGGTAATATCGGTACTTTGAATAAAATATTCTTGCAGAATTCGACGTAAGTCTTGAAATTTTTCAATGTGTACTTACTAATGCACAGCTGATAGCAGAATGTTAGTATTTACTAACATTCTGCTATCAGCGGTTGCATTAGTACATATTGTAAAGTCTTCTTGGCTAATAACTTATCACAAACACATGTATTATGGGCTATGGCAATTAAGAAATTACTAGAAAAAAAACAATTATTTTTTCTACGTATATTTTTATTGAAATTGTTACTTTAAAATTATTCTATATATAATTTCTACCTTAAATATATATCATTTTAGATCACAACCTATTTGGAGGTCATAGATCCAATCATACTGGACGCACACTGAGCGACTCATTTTATGCGATTTTGGTTATTAGATTTTAATAATATTTTAAATTCTTGATGAATTGTCTCGTTTTTTGAAGTATGCTTTTGGTCCCTGATGCTATAAATAACATCGTTATAAGTCGTTATGGTTAAGGGCGACCAAAATCGGATACTGGTTTTGGTGTCTTTTATTCAAAACAAGCTGCGCCACGCGGCGTAACCCGCGGTATTAAATATTCTCGCGCAGTGAAACGTAGGCTACGAGTATGTGATCATCCAGGCACTCAACTCGCGGGACGTGAATTGTGCGCCGTACGTTTTAAGATTACCAACTTTATTTTCCGAAAAAAAAATGTTTAAATAAAATCAAAATAGCCTTAATTTTCCCTATAACATTAGCTACTTACCAATGAAAGTCCCATCAAAATCGGTTCAGCCGTTTCAGAGATTACCCGGAACAAACGTACGAATGGACAGACAAAAATTTAAAGAAATGTTATTTTGGTGTACGCTCAGTAGGTATAATATTATGCATGTAGTAAAAAAACAGTAATTTCAGTATAATAAACAATCAAATTTTATTATTTTATTTGTTTTTATATATGGATGGAAGATTTGTCCACACCTACTTACTGATATGTATGTATAGATAGATAGATATAATTAATGGCAAGATTGTGCAAAGTTACAAAGCTTGATTTAACTTATGTTTATCTCTGTCTCCGTCTTCCCTTCAATCTATTGCAGATCACTATTGTACATATCCCCCCACTTTGAACCGGTTATCTCAGACCTGAAATTTTCTTATCCAGTCTCCACCTTGCCATAACTACTACTAAAACAAAATACTCACCATATTCTGAGAAAAAACAAAACATCAATAACATCAAAACCCTTTTCTAACAAAAGGTGTACTATCAAATTACTCACATCAGCGAAAAAGTTTCACCTACGCGTGATATCGCTAAGAAAACCACCCAAGTGGGAGCCACGAGTAACTAAGGGCAACGTCCGGTAGACGAAATTTGCTTTATTTGCGAAATTAGGCGTGTATCTTTTTCTTACCGGCTAGCTATCTTTGTTAGTTTTATTTTAACGTACATGTCCAATAGATTTTGGCAGAACGTTGAAAAATTAATTGCGATACTTTATTACTCAATCGTGTTATATAATTCACTATAATTATATAAATTACTATAATTTACTCCCAAATCAGGAATATTCATACCTTGAAATTCGTCTCTAAATGAAAATATAAATTAAACAAGTTCTTAAACTTTGTAACGTTAAAATCTTTTTAGGTAGGTTGTTTTGTTCTAACTTTTAACTCACCAAACTTTCCAATTATGACCAATTGTATAGGTCTACCTAAAGTTAACTAGGGTACTTTGGTTTCAGCTATTATCTATTCTTAAAGTTAATGGAGATCTTTTTTAATGCTAGTTCTTTTGAATTGAAGAAAAACTTTTATGTAAGGAATTTTATTATCTTGTCTTTTTATGTCATATAATGCCCACAAGTGACTTTCCCTTTTACTAGTAATTCTAATTTGTTTTCATCTTTACATTTCTTCAATATAGAATAACATCAAATCATTAAACGTCCCCACCGAGGGGCAGGAGCCTACATATAATCTCGCTATCCGACCCTCTTACGGTAAAGGAAAACTGCGAAGAGATTCAAAGGTTGTGCATGAAGTCATCCAACCCGCACTGGGCTCGCTTGGACGACTAAGGCCTATAGTACACCCTTTACGGGTAGGCTCGTGCCCCTGAGTGGATACGTATAATGAGCTGAAAAATGATGATATAAATATTGAAATAAAATATAAAAATTTACAAAATTGAAGAAGGATGAATTTTTCACAGAAATGTATATGCGGAGAATTTCACAAATTATGAAAGCATGTTCAAGATACGAATTTTAAATTGTCTGTGTTAGAAATCTTTAAAACGTTTATTAAGTTTAAAAAAAGTGTCATTTACAAAGAAAAATCACTACACAAACATCTATCCGGTAGGTAGCTAACGAAAAAGTCAAGGACCTTTGATAAAAGCGTGTTACCAAAGTTATTGACCCCAGGTTTCAGGTATGCAAAAACATGCAAATTCATTTCGTAAAGTTCCGTTAATCATGTTTATAAATCAAAAGCATTCGGAATATTAATATATTTGTTACGAAGAATAATATATATAACTCGATTTTGAAACAAATCAGTGAGCATTTTTTATGACGACACCGTAACTTAATATATTAATGTATCATTATTAATGTACGAGAAAAAGAAAAGAAGACACTAACAACAAAAAACGCCGCTATTGATCGGAAACTCGAAGATATAAATAATAAATACGTAACTTTCAAGCTAAATTATATTTTAAGAACGATCCAAAAACAGACGGCAGCTCATTGAGGAAAATTATTTTCCAATATGTTTTACGATTACGCCCTTTAGCAGCAAATTCAAAGGCCGGAGCAATTTAGTATCTTTTGTTAAAATAAAAGTTCAAATCAACCAATCGCGCTCTTTCCCGCGCTCGTCACATGAAAGTCAGCTGTCAGTAATGATTAACCTCACCAGCTACATAGAACATTATTTTGTTGTAACATCGTCAGCTGATTTGTTTGTCACCGTGGGAATATATATTAATCACAATATTTGTGTAAGATATTTTTTGCAAAAAGGGATTCTGTGTAACATCTCTTAGCCTGTACATAGGTGATAAAATTATAAAATGCTTGATGTTAAGGCAAAGGTTACCGTCTGTAGAAGAATTGACGTATTTACCTAATTATAAATTGTATAACTTTATACAATGATGTAAAAAGTATAGATTCGTTATATGCTCACAAAACAATCGAAAAACGTGTTCCGAATCCAGCGACAGCACTCATACAAGTATTTCGAATGAGCTTACATTTACCTAAACAAATAGCCTACAACTATATTCTCTTTGGTGCGTTTTTGGAGCACGGATGGCGTATCTACCTTTATATATACAGAATATCATTGACTTTATATTGCAAACATTACATACATCGTGTCTCTAAAAGGAAATGATACTGCTGCAATCACCAGCTTTTAAAACCAAAAGTCCATTTTTACATTCATTTTCGGCCATTTTGAACATGTCATTGTTGAACACGTACTATGAAAAGTTATGGATATAGTAATTGGTTTTACGACTTTAGGCATTAATGTGTATACATATTGAGAACATACAAGCAGTTAGCTTTTTAAACTAACCAACCAAATTGAATCTGCCGATTGCCCTCTACCTCGAAGCGGGTTAAACGTAATTGGACCAATTGTTCTCGATGTACGTAATCGTCAGTAATGTACCAAATCAACCTTTAAGTTCACATCAATTTACACTGAGTTTTTATCTAAAAGTGTCTTTTAATGCAAGGTTTGGGGCTGCCCTTAACTTTATCCATGAAATCATGTTTCTGCTCATCATTATCATCTACGCTTATCCCCACCGAGAGGCACGAGCCTTCCCTGTAGGGTGTATAGGCCTTAATTGTCCATGCGGGTACAGTGCGGATAAGCCGACTTCACACACGGCCATTGAATTTCTTCGTAGGTTTCTCACGATGTGTTCCTTTACCGTAAGAGCGTCGGATAATCGTACTTTTATTTTTCGAAAATTCGATAATAGAGTAGTACGTGGTGGAATTTGAATCTTCACCCTGTAGATCGGAAGGCAACAGACAACACAAACGCTAGTCACCGATGCTCGTCATGTTTCTAGCTTGCATTTTGCAGTCCACTGCTAGACATAGGTCTCCCCCATTTTGCGTCAGACATCCCGGTCCTCCGCTTTTCTCATCCAGCTTCCACCAGCGACCTTTCGCAAGTCGTCGGTCCATCGGGCCGGAGGTCCATCCTACGCTACGCTTGCCAAGACGCGGTCTCCACTCCAGAACTCGTCTGCTCCAACGGCCATCGGTTCTGCGACATACGTGACCAGCCCACTGCCACTTCAACTTGCTAATCCGGCGGGCTATGTCGGTAACTTTAGTTCTTTTACGGATTAAATCATTTCTGATCTTATCCCTAAGAGAGACTCCAAGCATAGCTCGCTCCATTGCGCGTTGAGTAACTTTGAACTTACTTACTTATTTACATGTATATTTACTTAATTTGACAGCCCATAACAACCCACTGCATGATTCAGAGCTTACTTCACGATGATTATGATAGCACTGATCAGTGCCGGGTTATGTCAGGTCGGGACCTGTAGCAAATTCTATCAAGGGCCCCTAGATTTGTTTCAGGATCTCTATTTAGGAAATGATCTGGCCGTTTAAAGGGTAAAAAAGGTTAAGTGCAATAATATAGCGCGGCTATCCATTCTCTGCATGTTTTATTCCTAAGCCGCGTTTTATAGATGCGGTGACAATCGTATACTAATCAGTCGTCACCACTAATCAATTTATATGTTAATAAGCCTTCATACAATATATATGGACTTACTATTGTTAAGATTTTTTAAGAGTATTATTTTTCAAATTTAATTGGATTGTCAATTAAGTATGTAACGTATGATCAGATCTTCGGTTGTAAAAATAACTGTTTATGTCAATGTGTTTAAAATATAATTCATCTAAATATACCATCTAGTTATGTAAAGATGAGTAAACTTTTCTATTACAAGTCGTGAATACAAGATTCAAATACCATGCATGTTAACAAGTCCCTAAGCGAAAACATATTAGCGGGACAGTTTGACGAAAGTTCGCGTCACTTGCTCCTAATGGGGACATTTTCCAAGATACATTAGAACATCACACGGAAAACTTTTGGAATTCTCCAGCAATATGCATTCATTAACAAGATAGGGTGTGAACTGACATAATATCGCAGGGTTGACATGCGAAAATATGGAAATTTCTACGAACTTTTCAATGTGGGAGTAAACAAAATTTTGTGCAACTTATTAGAAATATTATCACAAAAAGAGATTTTAAATCAACAATAATCATACCTATTTATTTTATGATTACGCATCTAACGTAAATATATTCCTGAACTTAGTGTTCAGGGTATTACCCAATGGATATACTATTATTTTTGAATTTATAGGTAAGTTTAAAATGAAGTGAAGTGAAACTAATTAAGATCAAAGGCACTAAAATCAAGCGGTAAAAATGTTAAATGTAAACAAAGAAATTGGTGTAAGGTCCTTATGATTTGAATGGAAAGAAGCGCTGTCTGCTAAATAGTTCTTTTCGTAGGAAAAGCAATTACCAGTATGATAATAACAGCCAGACGAGATCTCTTAAATTTGATTAGTACAAGATAAGCCCTTATTATCCCTCTGAGAAGTACCTATCTTTCGTTTTATGAAAAATACTGATTTTGATTTTATTCGAAGTATGGATGGCTAGTTCGCTTAGCTGATAGTTACATTAACCATAATAATAAAGTAATCGCAGTAAGGAACCTTAGACTTGGCACGTCTTTGTCTTGATTTCATTACTTTTTAGAGATAATCAAGCAGCTCCATCCAAACTTGGCTAGATTTTTTACAACATTTTTTTGGTGGGGTATTATTTTATTACTTACAACTAAAGGATCTCTGGTCTAAAAATAAATTTATTATTATGCTCAAATTAAATCAAACTATGATTTTAGAAGTCGTTTCAATCATAATTGTTATCTTATGTTCCAACCCTACTCCTCGGAACGAATCAAGGACAAATTTTAATTAATCGGCCTGCAGTCCGGATTAATATGAAAATTGTAGAACAGCTTCGCTGGTTGCCTCTGAAAAATTAGGTCGAACGAGTCTTACATTATCGTTAAGTTATTGTTTTATATGTATGTATTTGTGTATGTATGTTTTGAAATTATATTTATTTTATTTAATTATTTTTATATAACTTAGGTTCTAACTTTAGCACAGCCCAATTAATCATTATTAAGAAACTATCCTCTTCTGAAGGTTGTTTGGAAGAAATTGCTTTTTAGTAATAAGTCCGCCTTATTTGTACACTTTGTTCTGTCCATGTTTTCCCTTGTAATATGTTTTATGTGCAATAAAAGTTTATTATTATTATTATTAATTAATTACTAACTCTGTGCCAACTTGACCACGGTAGCAGATATTTATTTTTATCGAACAATAAAGGGGAAAGTAATGGTGTTTGCAATGGTCTAGATATATAATATGTAGGTTTTTACAACTAAAAATGTAACTAATAATGTATGTTTATCAGTTGTTAAGTACCCTAACTACAAGCTCCTCGATTAATATGGGGCTAGATGGCGCTGTATGAATGTCAGTGGATAAAGACTTCATTAAATCTCACGCTGTCACGTTGGAGTATTTCTAAATCACGCAATGGCTCTTTATTCCAGAAACCTACAGCATCAGCGATTCCGCTGACTTCACGCCTCATTTACGCAAAACCGAACCATCAGCAAGAATTTCACTCAATTTGTTCCACTAACCCGTTCACTGAAAAGGCAAAACTAGCGTGTAATATATTATACTAATAGGCTTTTGAACGTTCGAGAAAATTCCCTACAAGAAATATTTTCGTAAATAAAATACAACACAATTCTCTCGTTCGGTTTAATAGATTTTCGGAAAGCTTGCGGTTGCTTATTTATTACATATAAATTTAAAAGTGTCATTTTATAAGATTGATAAAACAATTTTTCTTCGTGCATATTAATATTATGGTATATATGCATGACACATAAAATTTTAAAATATTTGTCAGTATGTCTATCTGTTTGTTCCAGGTAATCTCTGAAACGGCTGGATGGATTTGAACGAGATTTTTTTGGCTGGTTGCTGTAATTGTAATGAGAAAAACATAGGCTACTTTTATTTCAGAAAATATTTTTTATTTAAGAAATGGAAAGCTATGTTTTACCGCGTATCGAGTGACTAAACGAAGCGAGTTTAGGTTGTTTTACTGCGAGAGAATCTATACTAATATTATAAAGCTTAAGGGCTTTTTTGATTGTTTGTTCGTTTGTCTGAACGCGCTACTCTCAGGAACTACGGGTCCGATTTGAAAAGTTCTTTCAGTGTTAGATAGCTCATTTATCAAGATATATATAATAATTTAATATAGTAATAGAAGCCGAGCAGCAATAAAAAATATTTCAAATCGGGGGAATTTTTTCATACGTGGAGCTTCCGCCGCGTAAACGGTTAAAGTGCCACAAAATTCATTTATAAGAGTATTGTTCCCCTTTTAAAAATCTACAGAAAAGTCCGCGACATTATGTCTACCTTTAAAGGTTAGCTCCCTACAACCTCTTTTTTGCTAAACGTTTTTTTTTTAATTAATGCATTAATTGCTAGGCGAAGGTGTTTTCATAAATATGATATAAATCCTTATCCAAATAAATACCTTATCCCACTAAAAACATTCTGTAAAAAATCTAGCCAAGTCTCGATGGAGCTGCTTGATTATCTCTAAAAAGTAATGAAATCAAGACAAAGACGTGCCAAGTCTAAGGTTCCTTACTGCAATTAATTAATTATTATGGTTGATGTTGTGTGACTTGGCCGTTGAAGAGTATACAAGGATAAAAAACTAGGTGCTTCATGACACCATTGCACCAATCTGTCGCCAGAACCGCTACCCATTGACGGTACAAATTTGCCACTTGGAAAACGGTGATTCAATAGCCCATCGATTGTAGGCTTGATAAAGCCACTAACGTATAAAGAATGTTCAACGGCCAAGTCACACAACATTAACCATAATAATTAATTAATTGCAGTAAGGAACCTTAGACTTGGCACGTCTTTGTCTTGATTTCATTACTTTTTAGAGATAATCAAGCAGCTCCATCGAGACTTGGCTAGATTTTTTACAGAATGTTTTTGGTGGGATTTTACTTCTTTTTGTAGAAACTTGAAAGGAATATTAGACGACCCATTGGGTGTAATGGTTGAAACGTCGGCTACTACACCAAGGGTTCCGGGTTCGATCCCCGGGCAGTACCTACAAATATTTGTGTGCACCAACATGTCTGTTTGTATTGGTCTAGCGCGCTCGACTTGGCGGGGGCACTACCGTGCCTCCCCGTTTTTGACATCGGATGAAGCGGCCCACCATGTTAAATATATATTGTTTAAAGGCGGTATGTCAATCTCTTATAGTTTGGCTGGGCTCTTTTGTTATCTAAGCAGGGTCACCAGGTACTCCAGATCTTCGATTATCCAAGTTATTATAGTTTTCCCTTTATGTAACCATTAAACCCTGACTCTGTACCAAATTTCAGCTCTGTGAGTTAATGGGAAGTACTAGTTCTATTTTGATGATTTTGTTATCTAAGCAGGGTCACCAGGTACTCCAGATCTTCGATTTTCGAAGTTTTCATAGTTTTCCCTTTATGTAGCCATTAAACCCTAACTCTGTACCGAATTTCAGCTTTCTGAGTTAATGGGAAGTACTAGTTCTATTTTGATGATCATGAGTGAGTGAGTGAGAGTGTCTGTCGAAAATGCGAAACTTTGCTTTCGCTTAACGTCGGAACTAAATGACCTACAGACTTGAAATAAGTTATTATATCTTACTAGATGACGAAAATTTCAGCGCTCTGGTATTATCCAAAGGTTCTCAAATCGGGGCCTGAAAATGCGGCGAAATGGATCCTGTAAAGGATGGTACGGCAGTGTTTGCTTCGCGCTCGACTTGGCGGGGGCACTGCCGTGCCCCCAGATTTATCACAAGTATTTAATTTTCAACGAAAGTGCCCTTTACGTCATTTAACTTATATGAATATCTTATGAGATATCGCAGTTTTATCTCACCTATATAAACAAAGTAACGGGTTAAAGTGAGCGTTAGGCCAAAGCAACTATTCTACGCGGACGGAGTCACGCGCAACAGCTAGTATCTTATAAAGCGGGACACGTAAGTATGAATGTTGTATGTCAAGTAAAACCTCTTCCTTGCGTTTGATAGTCGGCACTTACTACTTGTTAGACTCTCTCCTCGATTACGAAATTGTGCCCCTACGTTTTTACCATACACATACATTGAAGCAAGTCTGATTTTGAATACTGTTCTAAACAATATCGATCAAGTTCCAATTAAGTAATTTTCTGTTCAATTAGCTATACGTACATTAATAATACTATATTGGGTCGTGTTAATCACGTAATTGCGATAGTATTACTGAATTGACCTCTGTATTTAATTGAAGTCCGATTAGGAAGTCGCCGTCCAAAGGTCAACCTAGTTCGGTTCGGTTAAGGCGTCATACAAACAAACTGTTTAAGAAAAAGCCAAAAGTGATGGTACGCCGCAGGATTCGAACCCATGACTGGAGGTCACGCAGTCGAATACTGTACCATGGGGGCAGTCAAAATTCCTTTATATCATCATCACCTCATCGAACATCCCCACCGAGAGGCACGAGCCTACCCGTAAGACTTCACGCACAATCTTTGAATCTCGCAGGCGTGCGCAGGTTTCCTGACGATGTTTTCCTTCATCGTCAGAGAGTCGGATAACGTGCATATAATTTCGAAAATTCGTAAACATATTGGTACGTGGCAGAATTTGAACCTCAGCCCTCCCGGTAGGAGGGCAACACACCATTGAGCCATCGCTCTTAGCGTTATGTATGTATAATACGAATGTTCAATTTTCCACCGCGTTTTCAATCAAATTTTTGTACCTTAGTCTATTGGACTTAGTCTTTGGGTCCCTAATTTTGTATGCTTGTGTCTAAAATCCTTAAAAAAAAGAGAATCTCATCAATTATCTTTATGCGATCAAAAAGATGCATAATTATACTTATTAAGCTTTTCTGGTACATGTTAAGCCATATCCGTCTTCAGTTTCCTAATGAATAATGTTCAGTCTACAAAGGCATGCTTACTGCTAGCGACAACTCAAAGAAAGCGTTGTATGCCGCGGAAAAGTAATCCAGTATTTTTATTACTTAATATTTTTCTGGGCAAACAAATATATCTAAGTACGATGTCAATTACTTGGTCTTTTTTATCAGCAATAGTAATGAAAAATGTTTATTATAATATAGACGAGGGTAGATTGTTTATAATCTTATATAATTCTGATTATTTAACGAGAGATAACATGAACGTATAAATTACGACGACTGTCATTAATACATAAAATGTGTCCCCAAGGCAGTCTATGACGTAGTTTTAACAGATATAATTTTGTAAATAGGTATACAGATTAAGTTTTTAAACTAAAAACATGTATCGAATTGTTTATTTCCCATAATCCGTAATTTCGGATTGTTTCCTGATGTTCACCGCTGTGTTCGCAATTTCACAACACAAGCCATGCTTTTTTCTTAACATAATCTATGGCTCGGTTGATAGATGCTCACCAAATGTCTTAATATTTTGTGGTTTTCTACACAAGAACTGCCGAATTTGACACACTTTTGTTATTAGCGAGACTCCGTCTGTATTTTTTTCTATACTTTCAAGATATAGGTAAATAAAATTTAATATAATGTTAAATGTACGTTATCCGAATCTAACGGTGAAGGAAACATCGTGAGGAAACGTGCGAATGCTGTGAAGAGATTCAAAGGTTGGCTGTGAAGTCGGTCAACCACACTGGGCCCGCGTGAACGATTAAGGTCTATATCCGCGTACGGAAGGCTCGTGCCCTCTGGTGGAACTATTAATGGATATGTGAATGATGATGATTTTTATTGTACTAATTGTAGCCATTGTTTAATTGAAATA
>PQWD01009776.1:0-62737 GCA_019425675.1 Leucinodes orbonalis | reverse complement strand
GAAGTTTCATTATCACCATGGAACGGTGTAAATAGATCACGGTAAACTTTATATAGCTCAGCAAAATTATTCTATCCTCCAATAAACCGTGAAGAAGATATTGACCTTTATTTCCAAGCAATAAAGTAATAACACATGGTTAGACAGAAAAAAAAACAACCAAGGATGGGTAACACAGTATACTAATACTATTGCGCTAAACTAAGCTATCAATTCTATCGATAGGCCGATCAATACATTGCTTTTGTCCAACTATCGGTGTTCCATCGATAGTCAACTATCAAATCGGCGTCGGTGGCTCAATCAATTGGTGTGGCCTGTTGCTTTCCGATTGGGAGGACACAGTTCAAATCCAGCCACGTGCCAATGTCTTTTGGAATTTCCGAAATTATATGTACGGTATCCGACGCTCTTATGGTGAAGTAAAAGATGTCGAGCAAACCTGCGCACGCCTGCGAAGAGATTTAATGGTTGTGCGTGAAGTAGACCAATACGCACCGGGACCGCGTGGACGACTAAAGCCTGTACATTGTACACATTTACGGGACTTGTGCCCCTCGGTGGGTACGTATATGAGCTGATGATGATAATATGGGTCTATGCAATTACTTACCATCAGATAAGTGGGCTGTTTCCTTTATTGCTACCTGGATAAAGGTTAGTCTTGAAGATGAAATAGGTCAATTATTTATAAAAAACGTAAGGTCAATTATTAATAAAAAATATGTTAGGTCAATTATTTATAAAAAAACGTTCTTACTGATCAGACTATATTTAAAAACGACCTTACAATAAGTACGGCTACTAATTAATAAATTGTAACAAGATCGCATCAGAACCCTTTGTGCGAGAGAGTTCGCTTTGAGCAGTTAATTTGGTGATGTAATTAAAGTAAATTAAGTAGCAATTTAGATCACATTGCTTGTAGGTTTTTATAACTATATTTAAATATAATATCTCATTAATACCATATAATACACTTTCTTTAAGATAATTATAATTAATTATTTGAAACTTCCAGCTTAACTTCACCAATATTTGTACTCACTCGTAATTGGATGACCTCTTAATAGCGTTTTCCGAATATTTATCTATAAATAGATTTAATTTAAATCATTTATTAGCCACAAAAATGCATTTTAAAACTTGTTGAATTTCTTTCGAAAGGTTATCATTATACAAATTAGTAAAAAGTTTTACAAATAATATATGTATCTACACAAAATAAAATGAAGAGACATCAAATTAATTTTTATTTATGGTATTTTTATTATTTCTTTTAATTTATACGTTAAATACTTTTTAATTATTTTGCCATTCGTATTTTCGAACATCTGCAAAGTATTGTAAAATAAATTATTCATGTTAATTTTTACTCACCGCTAAGCCGTTGTTAGTTTTATTTCAATAATCTTCCCACTTTTTCACGTACGAGTAGACGAGAACATTTTGCAAAAAAGGACGTATATATTTTGCTCTGTTGTTTAGTTCCCATATAACAAATTATATTAAAAAAAAATGTCACATTTATTCATTTACTTTTTTGAAAATGTTGATAGCCATTCTATTTGTATCGAACCTTACATAAACATCATCATCAGCAGCAGCCTATATGTTCCACCGCAGGCTACAAGCCTTCCGCACAGCGCGCAAAATTAACTCTCTTATGTTAAAATAATAATTTATAAATTTACACACTTTTGAATCGCCTTCAGTCCAGCTACAAAGAAATTTTATTTCCGTCACACACCGCAGAGTCCTTGAAAGCATTCAACAGACACATAGCAATGTAAATTCCATTGGATTTAGTTATTTACATAATGTTATTGGAAGCCATTTCGTTTGGTAATGGCTCAGACAACGAGAATATTGCCTAGATTATTATCCATTGTCATTCTACATTCACAGTGACTTGAGGGGAATAGAAGACAAGCTTAAGGCAAAGTATTAATATAAATGAATAGAAATTATTTTGTTGTTTAGTTACTGAGCTTTTTATATAAAAGTATTCGATAAAGCAATAAAGAAACTTCGTAACTATCTTCCGTTTTGGTACCCTATGTAGTCCGCTTAAGGGTATAGACGACCCATTTGGTGTTATGGTTGAGACGTCGCCTACTACACCGAGAGTTCCGGGTTCGATCCCTAGGCAGTACAAACAATCGTGTGCATGAACACGTCTGTTTGTATTTGTCTGGGTGTTTCTATGTATAAAAATTATGTATGTATTAAAAATGTATATGTATGATTATCAGATGTTTAGTCCACCATATTACAGGCTAAAATGCTTAATTTGGGGCTAATGGAGCTGTGTGAAAGTAGATGGATATTTATTTTATTTATATCATTGGTATCATTGTTTCAATAATTATTGTAATATTTCTGTGTTCAGAGTGTAGAGTACTGCAGGAAGTGAACTTTCTAGACATCGGTATTTAATATTTTGACATTTATAACAATACAAGCCGTGAAAATAGGTCACTTCATTTTTATATTCACATTGGAAAAATAATAGTAAATTTAGAATAAAGTAGGTATCAGTGATCAAAGAAAAAATATAGGTATTTCAATTTGACTTCAAAATCTGTTCGGTTTCAGTCTAAGAGTACTCGATAAATCTTTTTCTCTACAACGGACTCTGAATTATCACCGAGTAAAGTGAATTGCAAACAATTGAAGGAGACTTACAAATTAGCTTTTTAAGCGAATGGGGATAGTTTGGGAAATTTTGCACTTGAAAAGCTACAATTTATTTGAAGTTGTCTGAGTTTCAAATTATATTACGTTTGTCATAATCAGTAACATTAAGTTTAGTTCATTCAAGAGAGATCGTTTAAGAGGTCGTATACGTGTCTCAATGACATCTATTTTTCTCGTCTTTCTATTATATTATAGCTGTGTTTACGATAAATTTACGACAAAGAGCCTCCTAAGGTTACCCCAGAGCTGACCTAGGAAACCGGCTTAGTAAATGTTTGGGGAGAAAACGCTCACGCCAGTTACACAAATAGGGACTGATTTTTAGGCAACAGTTGCCGCTTACCATATAGACGGCTGTCCGCTTAGTTGCAAACTTTGTCAAAAAGGTCACTTTCAATTTATAAATACTACTAGAACAAGTATTATCTACCTTCTCACCATAGCCGATTAGGGTGGGAAGGCATGCTGTAAACTTGATCTACGCTACTACATGTATCATCTACAATGTTTAAAGCTTTAAGAATTTTTTCGGAAATCTATTTTTTATCTTAGATTTTTATTTATATCTTAGATCCTAGTGAATCATTTGAGTTTAGACGTAAACAAGGGTAAAAAACCGTTGTTTAAAGCGATTTTAAGAAATTATGTTTCAAAAATGCATTATTTATAAGATTTTTCAACTAAATTGACACACAATAAACATTCGATCATAATAACTAACTCGCCAGTCAAGTTACTGACTTCTGTGACGGAGCTGCAAACATATTTAACTGGCTATAAAGCGATTTCGCCATCAAACTTTCTTGACCGTCATACCCACATCCATTTTACTCCATAATAGAGAGACATCAAGTATGATACATGAGCTATACTCGCTCGAGTGGTCGCTAACAGCGGCCGGTATTCGTGGCGCCTACAAAACAGCCTGTCGAACGGTGACCCTCGTCACACCGACGGCACTACCGCCTAGGGATGACCGATCTTTTGATTTTAATCGATTTGTGACTTATTCGGGCTTGTTGGTGCATTTGGAAGTCGGGACGGTCATACGTGATAAGAGGTAGTTTTCCTCCAAGTTTCTTAAAATAAAATAACCAGTCACCGTAGGTCTTTCTAAAAAGGATACATAAAAATTATTCACATATGTATATGTTTATTTCCATAGAAAAAATCATTTTCAAAATTTTATATCGATTAATTTTACATCTTGTATCATGATATTCATGATACATGCGAAAATTTAACACTAAAATATAATGTCATCCCCTTATTAATTGGAGAATGGACCCTTAATAACTTTATTTATTAATGAAATAAATAATAATAAATAAATATCCACTGACATTCACACAGCGTAGCGTAGGACGCCCTCCGGCACGTTGGACTGACGACTTGCGAAAGGTCGCTGGTGGAGGCTGGATGAGAAAAGCGAAGGACCGGGATATCTTTCAAACGAAGTAAGAAGTTTCAGTCTTCAACTTTTAGGATCCAATTCTGCTTCACCTGCTAGTGATTTTGAAGGATCTTGAGGTTTTGAAGACCCATCAATACGCACGTTTTTTGTGAGGTAGGTCAGTCCGAAGCCCCGTAAATTTTTAAAACTATTGTGGAAAGCCTTTTTTCAAAAGGCTTATGGCCAAGTGGAAGTTATCACTTTCTACATGGTAAAATTTTAATTGCAAATTGATCGTAAGATTATTTTTACAGAGAATCGATTCCAAAATATCGAATATTGCCCGCATAAATATAATCCGGTCATCCCTATCGAAAACACTCGCGGGAGATTAAAATTCTCCATGCATCCTGCCGTCAAAAAACTTAGTAATAAAAGGCTCGATAACGGTCAAATTTTTTGCTCCCTACGGTGAGCCTATTGTGCATTGTGCCAGAGTTTTATGTAAAGGTATATGAGTAAGGAACTTGCGACTTGCGAAAGGTCGCTGGTGGAGGCTGGATAAGAAAAACGGAGGACCGGGATATCTGGTGTAAAATGGGGGAGGCCTAATGAAAATGAAAATGAAAAGTGTTTATTCAGTTTAGGTCCTTAAAGAACACTTATGAATGTCAAATGAAGCTACCACTGGTTCGCGAGGTAGTTTTCCACTGAGAAGAAACCAACCAACCTATGTCCAGCAGTGGACTGCGACAGGTTGGATAGGATATGAGTAAGTATTTGCACGTTACTTATGAGTAATTATGTACTGTGCCACAGAATTATAGTCTTACAAACCTATCCTGAACTAGTGCTAGACATTAATCATGATCAGCCCATTTCTGGTCTCCACCGAGGGGCACGAGCCTACCCATATAAGGTGTATAGGCCTTAATCGTGCTCTCGGGCCCACAACCTTTGAATTTCTTCGTAGGCGTACGTAGGTTCCTCACGATGTTTTCTTTCACCATTAGAGCGTCGGATAATCGTACATATAATTATGAAAATATATTGGTATGCGGCAGAATTGGAACCTGCACCCTCCACGTCGAAAGGCAACAGTCCACACTAATGGGTCACCGGCGCTCTATATTTTTTGCTAGATGTTGTCCTAACTTAATTGCACAGATTGAAAAAATCAATTTTCCGGTAAACTTTTTAAAAGTAGCTATTACAAACTTCGGAATCTTTCTTTTTAGAATAATTGTTGATTAGACTTACTTTAAACGTTATCTGCTCGTCGTTCATTTTACACAATATTACCCTGTATAGATATAAAGTGAACAGTCTACAAAGATATTACATATAATTAATTTTTCATTAAATTTTAATCATTTGTTGTTATTACTATATTTATTATACTGGACACCAAAACGACTTCATTGAAAATCAGCGTCCAGGCATGTATTTCCTTCGCTAAGTGAAGTACTGTTTAACACTAGCCTTTAAGATTTTTTGTAATCTCTTGTTGTTTTTATTTTGTGCCAAATTAATATTTCTCTTTTTTAAAACGTCACATGTTTTCAATTCCCTTTAAACACTTTCCGTCGCAACGTTCTGCACTAGTGCAATCTTGAACTAACCAAGTCAACGTTTACACGCTGTTTGCGTTTATTTGCCAGACAACTCAACCCTCGCTCTTTATGGCTACAATAAACCGGTTAATGCTATAAAAGTTTGGGTTTACAAGCCGCGTTGCACGTGAGGCCGACTGACCAACCGTATGAAGCGGAATTTTGAATTTTATATAAAGGAACGGGAAGCGGTGGAGTAAATTTAAGTTGGTTTAGTATCGTTGTTAAGATATTTATAAGTTTAATAGTCCTTGTATATTTATAAGTTTAGTAGTCGTAGTTTAAGAATGTCGGTTCCTCATTTGTGTGGACTGTTGCCTTCCGATTTAGAGGGTGCAGTCTCAAATCCCACTACGAACGCATTTTCAAATGTTTATATGTGCGTTTATCCGACGCTCTTACGGTGAAGGAAAACATCGCGAGAAAAACTGAGCACGCCTGCGAATTTATTAAAGGTTGTGCGTGAAGTCGGCTTATACGCACTGGGCCCGCGTGGACGAGTAAGAAACTATGTATCCTTTACGGATAGGATCGTGCCCCTCGGTGGGGACGTTTAATGAGCTGATGATAATGATGATGAGTCCGTTATAGTAGACTGGTGAACTTAGGGCTACCATGGGTAACTTCTTTGCTAAGCCATCTTTGCCACCATTGCGCAGAGATGATCTTTCGTTAGCCAATACTACCAAGGTGAAAGCCGATCGTCGCAGCCAATTCGACGATTGATGACGGAGGAACCGCGCCGCCTTCCATCTCGGTGCGTTGGTAGTATGTCTGAGGTTTTGTTTACGCAACGCTCGGTCCACAAAACACTCTCCTCTTATGATATCCACAAGTGGAATGGACTGTGGTGTTGAAGAAGTGTGCTCCTGACCTAGCGCCTGTTTTAACGCGGCTTTTACGGCTGTCATACTCTTCTGGTGTGTGCCCGAGTTTATGGAGGACAGCATTGGTGCACCCAATCCCTAAGAAAGGTGACCGCTCTGATCCGTCCAATTACAGACCAATAGCTATAATCTCCCTGCTTTCCAATGTGATGGAGTCTATAATCAATTGTCAGCTTCTTTGATACCTTGAGGAACTGCAGCTTCTTAGCGATTGCTAGTACGGTTTCCGAAAGGTCGCTCAGCGGGGATCTACTGGTATATCTGACACATAGATGGGCTATGGCATAGGAGAGCAAGGGGAAGGCTCTCGCAGTAAGCTTGGACGTAGCGAAGGCTTTCGATTGGGTTTGGCCTAAAGCACTTGTAGCGAAGCTTCCGTCTTATGGGAGTCCTGGAAAGTTATGCAATTGGGTCGCTAGCTTTTTAGGAGATCGGGGTATTAAAGTCGTTGTCAACGGTGCATGCTCTGACTCCAAACCTTTAAATGCTGGTATCCTGCAAGGCTGTGTGCTATGTCCAACGCTATTTCTTCTGCATATCATTGATATGCTGCAAATAAGCGGTATTCATTGCTATGCAGATGATAGTACGGGAGATGCATTATATACCGGCCGTGCCAGATCTTCTAGGAAAGCGTCGAAGAGTGTCGAAACAGAATTGTGTCTGAGGTCGAGACTTCCCTAAATCAGGTCTCTGATTGGGGTCAAGACAATCTAGTGCAGTTCAACCCTAAAAAGACACAAGTCTGTGCTTCTACAGCTAAAAAGAACCTTTTGCTGTTTCGCCCAAATTCTTAAACACTCCTCTCAGTCCCTCAGCTAGTATCGGAACTCTTGGTGTTGATATTACTAGCATCGTTCAGTTTCGCGGTCATTTGGAGAGTAAGGCCAAGTTGGCCTCAAAGAAGCTTTGTGTGCTTAACTGATCGAGGCGGTATTTCATGCCAGACCATTGCTTGCAACTTTTTAAGTCGCAGGTTCGGCCACACATGGAATATTGCTCTCACCTGTGGGCGGGGGCACCCCAGTACCAGCTCCTTCCACTTGACCACATTCAGAGAAGAGCGGCTAGAATTATCAATAATCATGATCTTTCCGATCGGCTTGATCCTTTGGGTCTGCGTAGAGATGTAGCTTCACTCTGCATTCTTTATTGCATATATCATGGGGAGTGTTCCGACAAGTTATTGGGGCTTGTTCCTGCAGCTGAATTCCACTATCGTACATCAAGACAGAATTCCAAATTTCACCCACACCATCTAGATACTTGGTGGACTTCAACGGTCTGTTTTGGTCGATATTTTCTACCACGTACTATCAACTTATGGAATCAGTTACCATCAGAAACGTTTCCAGAACGATATGACATGGCGTCTTTCAAAAAGAGAGCGTATTCTTATAAAAAGGGCCAGCAACGCATCCCTGTGACCTCAGTTGTTAAAAATGTCCATGGGCGGCGGTGACACTTTCCATCAGGTGTGCCACATGCTCGTTTGCCTCCCTATTTAATATTAAAAAAAACTTGGGGCCTCGACTACGATAGTGAATCTGTCGTAATGACACGTCATCTCATAAACTTTTGTGTAGTTAATGTTTTATTTAGTCATATTAACGGACTCAGGATCAGATTGATAGGTTAACCTGTTTCATACATCTACAGTATTTAATAGGCATCGATCCCATCCATAACAAAAAAAAAACGAACACCTCTGTGTTTCATTCATTCATTATTCCTGTGTCATCATTCATGTTGTTGGTGGTCATTAGTGAAAGTCAGACACTGATCCCCATCTGATGTATAATAAACATACAATACATTTAGCCTTGTTTGAAAAAAATACATGCCATGTATGACCATTGTCATTTATTTATTTATTTATCATAACAATCATGTCTTTTAAATTTGAGTAGGTACATAACACATGCACTTGTAAGGGAACAATAATGAAAATCATGAAAAATACACATAGCCTTACATACTAATCCATCTAGATTATACTAAATACAAACTACGCCTTGGTTGGAGTTTAAATAGTTATGTCTCATCTGATAAGTATTCTGCAGTGGTATAATAACAATTGCTTTAATTTGTTCCGAAATCTCTGAACGTCTTTTTTATAATTAGAGGAATCTTATTGTATATTTGCATAGACTTATAATAAGGGCCAGCTTTATAAATTTCCATTTTTGGTTCTGGTAGTGTTATCTGGTTTTAAAATCTTGTATTTGTTCGATATTCATATTACGAAGGATATTTACGCACGAAAGTAGCCATTTCCAGTTCATATATATAGACGTGAATTATACTATTAGTAGCGAGAGAAATCGAGAAATATAGTTAACCAATTCTTTTAAATACAACTACGAAATGGCCAGGTCCAAATAGGTATTAACAATATACTGTAACAAGCAATCACGTCAGTGACTAAATGTCCATTCTTGAAATAAATTAAACACAACAAAATACAAAAAAAAAAATCAAGCAAATGTGCTCTACATTTTAAATTTAACGCATTCAGCTACACAAGTCAGTTCCTATATTACCTTTTATGCACGGCATTCTGAAACCGTAACGCGAAGGCGTTCGAAACATGAAAACAAACGACGTACATGGCAGGAAGCTATTCAGTAATTTATTTTTCCTTTAAACAACCTAAATAATTGCTGTACCGCAAAAGAGTTCGCGGGCCAGTCGGTTTTTAATTCTTACCTACGGTTTTAATTTTAATTTTGCTTGCCATTGCTACGAGAAACGTTATCCTTTGAAGTTGGCGGGTTGCGGTCGAGTTTCCATTTTTAATGTTTATCTCTTTAAATAGACTAAGCACACAATTATTCCACGCTAAAAAAAAAGCTGGACGACAGAGTTTTAACTAGTTCGTTTTTAATTGAAAAACAGGGAATCTCTTGCAAATTTATTGCTTTTTCGAACTGATTATTTTTTTTTATTTGAATAATTAAACATACATCTTCAAAATACTTACGATATCCATAATATAAAGTTTCAGCTAAAGAAGATTGAGCTTTGTTATTAAGAAGTATTTCAATATCTTAAAAATACAACATTAATATCGATGTGACTGTTCAGGATAAATTGATTTTATTTTTTTGAAACCAAGTCCATATAAAGAACCACGACCATATATTTTTTTTCCACACGAGACCAATAATAAGCAGAAAAGAAAGCTAATAAAAAGCAAAATAAAAATATTTCTAGAAACACTAAGCATGAAAGTAAATTATTGAAGTACACAATTTAAAAGAAAATATGATGTTCTTTTGTATTTCACCGCAACGCAACGCATTATGTTCTCTTCAAATATATCAAGCATACATTTTTATTTTGAGTTTCATATAATCTTCTTAGACTTTTAAATTAATGACATAAAAAAATAACAAGATACTTAAAATTAGGTATTTATATACTTATGGGTTCCATTTTTTATTTATATTTAGCATCGGTTAGTTGAACGACCCATGTGACGCAATTATTAAGAGGTTCGCTACTACGTTAAAGGTTTCGGAATCAAGCCTCGTGCATTACAAATATAAATTATCACATAATTTTAAGTTTTAAGTGTTTTTATTTATCTGGGTGTTATCCGTTGTCGTATTGACTGTCAGGAATCCAAACACAATAGAAAATCTATTCTTTGTAAGGCGTCTCTGATGGTCAAAGGGTTAAGAGTTCTCATTGTAAAAGCTAAAAGACGTTATTTCAATCACTGCCATAATGACCAATTCGCAAGAAGTTTTATGTTAAAGCTAAATCCATACTAATATTATAATGTGAAAGTATCTCTGTCTGTCTGACTGTCTGTCTGTTTGATACGCTTTCACGCCTAAACGCTGAACGATTTTATTGAAATTTGGTACGTTGATAGTAGGTAACCTAGAATAGGTTTAGGCTACTTTTTGTCCCGTTTTCACCCCCCACTTCCCTAAAATGGAGTAGGAAGTTTATATGGAACATTCCGCAATTTTGGTAGTACGACGCTGAATTTGTATGCGGACTATATGTGAGAAACGAAAAATATGGCATATTTTTTTTTTTTCAAAATCCACCCCCAACCCTTGAAATAGGGAGGAAGTGTCATATTCGATTTTCGCAGTTTTAAGGTAGATTTTTTGAAACTTAGTATGTTGATAGTAGGTATTATAGAATACGTTTTAGGCTACGCTTTGTCCCGTTTTCACCCCCACTTCCCTAAAATGGGTTGGAAGTTTGTATGGAACATTCCGCAATTTTGTAGTACGACGCTGAGATTTGGTAGCGGACTTTGTCAGAAACAAAAAATAGGCATATATTTTTTCAAAATCACCCCCAAACCTTCTAATAGGGATGAAGTATCATATCCGATTTTTCGCAGTTTAAGTAGATTTTATTGAAACTTGGTATGTTGATAGTAGGTAACCTAGAATAGGTTTAGGCTACCTTTTTCCCGTTTTCACCCCCCCACTCCCTCAAATGGGGGGAAGTTTGTATGGAACATTACGCAATTTTGTAGTACGACGCTGAAATTTGGTATGCGGATTTATATCAGAACGAAAAATATGGCTTTTTTTTTCAAAAATCCACCCCCCAACCCTTCTAATAGGGATAGTATCGGAAATGGCACCAAAACCTTTTATGTTAGGGAAGGAGAATCCTACTTAGGATTTATTATATATATATTATATATATATATATAATATTTGTTCAGAATTTTACCCAAAAACTTTATACTGATATAAAATTGAAATATATATGTAATTAGTGATGTATATATGTAAAATGTGTTTTTTTGGAAATAGACCCAAAACCTTTAAAGGTGTGGGGTGAAGCCTATGTATAGTTATTATATCCACAAATTGACCCGAAACCTTTTAAATTGGGGAGGGGGGAGGAGGGATCCGTTTTTGGAAATGGACTCCAAAACTTTTAAACTTGGGCGGGATTCCTATGTATAGTGATATATGTATACATAATTTTTATTTATAAGTTTAAACAGTTACAAGGTAGAAAGCTAAAACAAGTATGATGCTATTGTCATGACAATAAATCTTGCATAGTGAAGTTTTGCAAACCGGCCTTAAAGCCTTAAATAAGAAAGAAGAAGCAGTGTTGCAGTGTTGAAATTATTCTGTTTCGTTACCAAGTGGATGGCTCCACTTTCCTGGTAACGAAACAGAATAATTTGTCATCCCGAATTTAACGCGGGCGAAGCCGCGTGCAAAAGCTAGTAAGTTATATGTTTTAAAATAAATAACGTAATCTTTTTCACGAATTGGCCAAAATGCATCAGACCAAACTATATATTCCCAAGTTCTACGTTATCTACGTTATAGGATTCCTTTATAAGTACATAAACCTTCTGATGGAGTAAGGGCCAGAGCCATCGGTGTTGAAGGACTAGTGATGTACTAAAGTCAAATAAAAACAGTTGCTCAACGCTTTGAAAAAAATATGTCACTTATATACTTTTTTAAATATTTTCATGTAAATGGTTTTGGCGACCCATATTGTGTAATGGTCGAGACGTGGCGTCAGTTAGTACACCAAGGGTTCCGGGTTCGAACATTTGTGTGCATAAACAAACATGCCCTATTAGTTTTAGTCATAGTGTTTTGTTTGTATTATACGTATTATTTACAAAAAAAGTGTTTGATTATAGTTCTCCGTCGTTCAGTACCATATACTTAATTTGGGGCTAGATAACGCTGTGTGCATGTTAGTGAATATTTATTTATCTAAAACAATGCAAAAATGAAAACTAAATTTCTGCACACGCACCCAAACCAAACATACAAATTTCGCTGTGAGTAAATGTTGGCCTTCCCTCATCACCGGCCAGTAACAAGCACAAATGGCTCTTGCTTTTGCGCATTTTTACCTACATACAGCCCAAAGTTTTCAAAAAATATTTAATCAGCAGCTTTCATATTGAAGTAAACACAGTATGACGTGAGAAACAGTGGGACCTGACCAAACATAAAAATACGCATGAGACTGCTCAAATTTCTTTAAAAATTTTTTGAAAACCATCTGTACAAAGTTTACTATTTCCAATGATTGAGTAGGTCAATACTATTAAAAATATTACAGTTCACTCTATTAATCTAACTTGGAAAAGTTTATTCCACGATATTTGGAAGCATAACTTTAGAGCAATTTAAATGGATGGGGTGCTTGACACCTAATATTAACACCATTGTTTTAATACAACTTTTTATTTGCAGATTTTTATTTGTACTGAAAACATCACAATTTTTAAGTATTTTGTAAATTACCAAATGTATTTAAAGCTTTCGCGCTTCTTAAATGGCTAAAAAAAGTTTATCCATAAAATCGGCGACACAGCTAAACCGCGTCCCATCCCTATAGCCCATTCAAATGGCGGGCCGGCATATGCTCCGAGCCCTTGATATTGCCGCGAAGACATCTGCGGCGGCCCGCGAACCCAATTTAATGCCTCACGAAATCTGGACAAAATAAATGGGAAAGAATATCCTCCGACGACAATGGTGCGGTACCTCTTGAAGACTTTCATTAGGACACATCTGTTATACATTCAGATACACAGAAATTACAATTTGGGGTTTTATTCCCTTTTTTGCTTGGAAATTAATATTTGTTATGTATTTGAGGCAAATTTTGTGTTTCGGCAAAGGGTATATTGCTATATGAAATATTCAGTATAATAGGCCTAACGTAATCTGTCGTCTCGCGTAACGTCGGTTACTATCGAGTACTTATTCTTAAGGCACTGCACATTATATCATTGGCAGGTGTATCACTTACGTAGTCTCCATAAATACAAAATATAAAACTGCTTAAAGGAAACGAGGAAGTGTTGGTAACTAACCCCGCTGGTCATGAATATTTGTAAGAATAAAAGTAATAGAAATGCGTTGCCAGCCTTTATTAAAAGACGCAAGGTCAACTCCTAATTGATTGTTACATTAATAAGATAAAATAAAAACCTTGCAGATAAAACATGTACTTATTGCAATTCCTTTAATGTAGTTTACTACTTACCACTACTTGTTCTACAATGTACACATCATTAAAATCGGTGTACAATTTTATTTCGATTGCTAGGTATATGTCCGCGTGAAAGTCATAAGGAAAGGCCTTATTCAGCAGTACACATATAAAGCTGCATTGATGATGATTCTGTTGATGATATGATGTACGAGTATAAGAAATTGTAATATAAAATTGAACTCTTTGAAACAAAGCCAACAAAGAAGTAATACTTTCAGCAAATGGTGCACTGAAATACTTTATCAACATTACATTACGTGAACGTGCTCAATTCAATCTTCTGGTAAATTCTGCATATTTTACAGACTTACTCGAACCTTCACAGTTTCGAATATTAAAATTGGCTTAGTGATATTAGAATAGAGCGAAGTAGGTCGGTCTCATATAAAATTTGTAACTGCGGTTCGTTATTTGTAGTCGCTTGCTTTCAGTAAATATCGTCTGGATTATTTGTTTCAGCTCCATTATTAGTTGAAACCCATTTTGGCTTTAAGATAAGATAAAAGATAAAAATACTTTATTGCACATAAAAAATATACAAAAACATCAGATAACAGAAGAAAAAAAAAACAAGTACAACATCGGCGGCCTTATTGCTTAGGTAGCAATTTCTTCCAGGCAACCTTTGGAGGAAAGACAATGCGTCATGGTAAGCGGCTAGTGCAAACGAGTAAAAACGGTATTTAAATAACTACATAAAAGTACATATACTAAGTACACACTACTACTAATATTATAGAATAGACTAATAAATAATATATAAACTAATACATAAACTAACTAATGGAAGATAGGATAAAGCAAACTACTTGAGATAATATAAAGGAATGACAGATACAGTACCACAGCACAGGAATAAAAGTGAAAGAAAGTAAATTATCACAGAGAGATGATTTGTTTCAAGAAATGGTTTTTAATTTGGCTCTTAAAAGTTCCAGACCGGTGCAATGAATGTCCTCAGGCAAGGAATTCCACAGCTTGATCGCCTGCACTGTGAAGACCTTGCAGAATCAGTCTTGTCAGACGCAGGTTAAGCGTCAGTTTAGAGCTGGCACGCAAATTGCTTGGCTTTCTTACTTAAATGTCTAAAAATTGGACATGTTGTCCCATTTATCATATCTTATGTTTTTGGTTTGACTTCCCCGTGGAAGGTGCTCCCTGCCCAAAACGCATGTCATGGTTAAAATTCCATTATATGTAGACGTCGCTAGCAAAATTTCATTTCTAAATTTATTGCTCTTATTACTTCTATTTTATTAGTAAAGTATAAAAAATAATCAATTATATTGCCATTGAGTGCTCAAAGAGGTAATTTTAATAATAAAACCAATAACATCGTATGTCTGAGTATATTGCTCTCCTCAAAATGAGTATTTTCCTGGGTATGAAAACAGCAATTTAGTCACAAAGGTAAGGATTATGTAAAAGACGCAATACCTAGAGAAGCGTTCAAGTGTCGCTAGAAAGATCATTTGTACAAATAACCATCTTTTGGAGGACGATATAAAAGCAGTATTAAATGAAATTCCACGACCGTGTCTGGGTATGGGCTGGTCGTACGTAGGGGTGGCAATTTGCGAAAAATAAATTAATGTGAAAAAAGTGATTAAATATTAAGTACACATGTATGGCATTTAAGTCAATAATATTAAGTGGATTCGCTAAAAGCTGAATCGCACACATTTAATGAAAAAATATTTATGTACTGTTGTCATTCAAATAAGTTTATTTTTATGATCTAGGTTCTTAGCAGTCTAAAAATTGTGTATTTTTGATAATAGCATAAAAGATATCATTTTAAGTATTCATTTTTTAAACACTTAATTGGTCGTTAGGAACGAAAATAATTACTGTAAACTAATGTTAAATAATTGCTAATTGACAAAATACCCATAACGGCTATTTGTGCGCAAACAGTTTTCCCTGCATTAAGTGAGAAAAATATCCATTCTTGGTCTGCCAGTCCGGAAATGTATGAGTAGAGATCCTTATATATAAATTTTAAACTATCTATAAATACTATAAAAATTTTACAACTTACTACTTTCTAGCAACCCTAAAGGCTCAGTACGTGGTGCGATCCGACAAGAGTTATATTCGCGAAAAATTTAATTTAAAAAATAACTCTTAAGGAATCCGTGTTTCCTTGCCGCGACCGCATTGCACTGTTTGTGTAGTAGAGACGCGGGCAAGGAAGGCTTGTGAAGAACTATTGTTATTGCTTTCGTATTAATTGTATTTATTGCACAATAAAGGATAAGAAAAGCAGAAGAGCGGGATATTCACAGCTTCACAGGACAGTTGGCGAGCACAGATGGCTCTCAGTCCAAAAATTTATTCAACGTGCCTAAGGGTGTCGCAGTCGCGTCTTGGCAAGCGTAGCGTAGGACGCCCTCCGGCCCGATGGACCGAAGACTTGCGAAAGATCGCTGGTGGAAGCTGGATGAGAAAGCGGAGGACCGGGATGTCTGGCGCAATATGGGGGAGATGTTTTAAGAGGGGAGACTTTTTGATCGGTGTAATTTGTGAAGTAAAAAGTGATGGTTGTAAAGCGCTTTGATTTTACTACTTCTTTTTATCGAATATGTAGCGAGAACCCACCATCTTCGCCTTCATCGTAAGTAAGAACTTCGTTTCATCACATAAGATAGCAGACCAATGTTTGCGTGCTTAAAAACAAATAAAGTTAAGCCGTTATTACACCTTGCTATCTGCAGGCATACGATGTGTAGTATTGGTGGGGCCACACTAACGGATAATACTATTAATTTGCGTTGATGGGCGTGAACGTCAGGGTTCGTTGAAAAATAATTACCACAGAAACGTAATTATTTTTCAACGGCTTCACTACCTAGTATAAAATAAAGTCGCTTTTCTTGTCCCCATGTCCCTATTTGCGCTATGTACTGTACTATGTACCGGAGGACGTTCTACGCTACGCTTTGCCAAGGCGCGGTCTCCATTCCAGAACTCGCCTGCTCTAACGGCCATCGGTTCTACGATATACTGATCACAACATTGCGGAATTCATCAGAAGCTATTTTGTTTCCTTCTATTTTGATAAAAGCTGCGACACCTTACATCTTTCATTAACCTACTTCGCAATATATACTCGTATTTCGCACTATAATTTGGCAAATATTCATGGCGGGCGACATCAAGCAAGGTAATCCATTTTCTCGTTTGCCCCACATCACAGAAAATTATCACTCAGAAGTGAAATGAGTACTAAACATATAAAATAGCAGTATCCTGTCGTGTCCTGCTTGCCCAAGTTGCTGTTCTCTGCAGGATTTGATGACAGCTGCGGACATCGCTGTCGCCGTGGCTGGCTTTTGGGCTTCTACGATTTAATTGTTTTTGCTATCGATACGCTAAGAAGAAGAAGATAGCAGTATCCGATTTCCATTGCAAAATTTATCCAGCTGTATAAGTTGCATTAGCTTAAAAAGTCCCCAACCAAATTCCCACTAGTTAATTCGAAATGTTGGGAAAATCTTTATCCTTTTGTGACTCTAAGACTCGTAATTGAAGGGGCGGGAACAGGCACGTGCCGAGGCAAAGCCTTCTGCTCCGAAGCACCCGTGACCCACCACTGGAGCTTGGAACTTTTAAAACCCGCTGAGTCACTTTAATCTGTATTACATACACATACGTATTACCAACGCAAATGGTTTAAATTCGTGCAACTTTTTTTGAAGCGTATGTGGAACGCGATCGTTTTGTTTTAGTTAAATCAGATAAAATTTTCGAGTGTTTATTTGACTAAGGAAATTAAAGTAGTGAAGTGATAGAACCTATTTAAGTATTTTTTCTCATTGTCATCGATTTACGTAGGACACAATAAATGATGATTATGGTTGGCTTATAGATGTAAAAGTATGTACCTGCTTATTTTGTTTTGCAAAATAAATTTTCGAAATAACATGGTACAACATTTTCCCAACGAACCGACTATCTAGAAATAGACTTTACATTTAATTTTAATTTTTGATAATCGCTTGACTCGGTCAATAAATCTGTGCTCAAAAAAGCAGTCGTAAATAACTTGAGACGTTTGCAGGTACGACAAATACTTATAATTCTTCAAAAACTTTTCGTACTTCCCCAATTATTTACGCCTTGTTGAGCTGACTCTAAGTGGGTCTCTCAAAAGTACCTACAACACTTGGAAGTTTAAAAAGCCAATAGCATCCAACGTCGATAATCCGAGTGGGTGAGACATTTTCGCTGTCACAACCTGACTCTTACAGCTGTGTTTGCTTTATTCGCGGTTGTCTTTTATCTTTACTTACGCTTTTGAGTGCTCGGGCGTGATTGGTTTTTGTTAGATAAGTAATGGCATACATTTGGCTCGGGTTGATCCTATGAGTTTGAAAGGTTGATTGTTGTTTTATTATACTTTTTTAATAAAGAAATATATAACCAAGCGAAAAGTCTGAAAAGAGTTTTGAAAAGATATATCATTGTAAATGGTTATTTGTTTTACTGAACGTTAACTGTCATTATGTTTTTTAACATGTTTTGACAGATATCCATTTAGAATAAAATTGTCACCAACTTCTACTCCTTATGGGAGTATGACGGCTAGTTACCAGAGATATTATTGTTGACCAGTCATGTTTTCTTGTAAGATGCAGTATACTAGATTTTCATCATCAATCATCTGTAGTTTTTTTTATATCATTTTGTACTTTGCAAATGTTTCGCATGTTATTCTGTCCAAATGAAGTTTTTAGTTTCATTTCCCAACTAATATATAATATGTAATAACGTTATAGTCGTTCAATATTGTGTCTCTCTTTGGCCATATTTGAATTCAAATATTTTAACGCAACACCACATCACACTCTTGATATACTGTCATCATAATTTAATGCCACAGCTCTTCATTATTCAAATTAATTAACTCATTTGCTGTCTGATATTCCTGATAAGCTTTGAACATGAGGCTAAATTCAATTTTAATTTTTTTTAGTGTCTTCATAACGAATTCGATAGGAATCACAGAATGTAGGCATAGATAAAATGTGCGGTGTGCAATTCGACATTGTAAATGTTGACTTCAGCAATATACTGATCAACTACTTTACATTCATTTATTTACTTTAGAGGTTTTACTTGTGCTGCCGAAACTTCACAATATTGACACTGGATTCTGACACTAGATTCCGGATCGCTACAATTTGGTATCCTGACTTATACCATGGTTACTTTAGAAAAAAAACGACATGGATAATCCTATCCGCGGAATAAACTAAGTATCTATTTGTAGAAACATATTCTGTGATATATTTCTTCTATCCATCAAACGAACACCCCACAACGGATACATATTATTCCGTACGTTAGTAAATGTCATAAATGCAGAAATATGAGCAATGTCAGCGTAATCCGATTCGATCAGCTTGAATTTCCCTCGGGGCGCGACTGGTTGCACTAGATTTTGTCCTCTTTACTGTATACCCTTTTGCCTCAGTCGTCCAACTTCATTTATATTTCGATATCGTAAATATTGAAGCCGTTTGCGTACTGGTGATACGTAATTAGGAGTTACTCTTGGGGCTGAGAGCAACCTACGCATCTCACTTGCCGGGTTTAATTAAAGAGCCGAGAAAAGCCCTAAAAAGTAGTTTCTCGGACTTTCATTTTCTTTTTATATTTTGTAAGTGTCCATGGTACCAATATTGTAGGAATATTATGGAGGGATGCTTTTAAATATGATGTCCTATATGCAGTTAACAACAACAGTGGGGGTATTGTCGTTAAGGGTCCTCAAGATTGGATAATGTCAAAGAAAATCCATTTATTCAATTGAAGCTTAATAAATGCTTTTTAATAAGCACAAGACTTCTGGACTTCAATTAAAAATTTCAATTAAAATATAAGTAAAAAAATAATTTTGATAATTTGAAAAAAGTTATTATTAATGATTGACCTAACTTCGTCTGCTGCTGAATAAAGGCTGCTCCTTAGGAGCGACAACCATGCCGGTTCTTAGCAGCCTGCATCCAACTTCCTCGATTCGTAGGTTCATCGAGCAACAGAACGACCCAAACTCTGATTCTATTTCAATACGTTTCGGCTCCATCAAACATTTGACCGCATAGAGACATGACCGACCTGCTTCTTCTTCCACCAATGAGAACCCGATCATGACTTTAATCGTTAACTTTTGCACCAATAAGTTAACTGTAATTTTAACATAACGTATAAGGAAAAACGACGTTCGATTTGCCAAATAATATTTAATCTCGTTTCACAGTAGACCGAGTTCGCACGGAATTACATTAAAATGATTCGCAAAATGACAACATGAAAAGTCGATTTAAGTACATACACGTGTCGATACATAAACATTACTGTATTATATGTATACGAATTTGTATTTTTTATGTTATGTGAACGAGCGACCGGTTAGGTCACCTAATGGTAGGTGCCTTTCCCATGACAAAATCAATGTTCAATGGAACTCAACTGAATAAGTGCTTAAATAACTATAGTACTAAGAAATTACTATAAGTTTCATCACAGATTTGATTTCCTATATAATATGAATATCACTATTACCTATATGATAAAAAAATATTTAAGATTCATTTTACTTTGTTTTGTTTGTATAAGCTCTTCTACGTACTTAAGTGACAAATATTTATCTTTTTGTAACTGTTATAATATTTGTGTAACAGTGTCCCAAGCCTAAGGAGTACAGGCAGTGACATAACTGTATACTAAGACGTGTAGTCTCCTGCTGTATTAAACCATTGAACGCCGGGAATCCAGACACAATAGAGAATATATTATTCTAACGCTTTAAGGCATCATTGGCGGTCAAAGGGTTAAGGCGACAATTGAAATTTTCTATAATGTGGGCTAGCTTGCTAACTTTTCCATTCAATAAAAAAAAATTAAGACTAAACGTTTTTTTAAAGATGTGTTTTCAAGAAATCAGGATTTTCACGAAAAGGTAGAATAAACAAAAATCTCCACATTTGGCAGGCTGGTTAGATTGTACCTACCTACATTTTATAATGAATGTTAGAGATATTCTAGTTGTATTTTACTGAGAAATCCATTCTTAAACTGTTTTTTCCGCACCCGTGGGAAGATTAGAGGTGGTGACAATTGTATTCCCGGTACAGCTGAATACTCAACTCAATGAACTCTTGCGACTTGTAGATATAACAAATAGAAAGAAAGAAGAAAGAAAGAAAAAACATTTATTGACCGTGCACAAAAAAAGAAATATACACGAAAACAGTTGCAATAGGACAAACAAACATATAAGACAAAAATAATTATTTACATTGATAAATAAAAAAAGTAAAAACAATTGAACACAACAAAAAACAAAGACACGGACAAAAGTCCCGCCTCAGCATAAGCCTGCGACGCAAACGCCGTAGCAGCACTGTTATTCTGGCGGGCCTCCTGAGATGACGTCACTAACAAAATTACATTTAATACAATTAACAAAATGCACATCTAACACAATTGAATTTTACACTGAGACAATTTAAGGCTAAGGAAGGGATAAACAATATCACAAGCATAATACACAAAATTAACAAGTCACTAACGCATCTCTGTCAGTTTCACAATAGATGGCGTGTGATGGGTGACTTCATGACTTGTGTTACAATAAGGTACACCAACTTCAAATTACCAAATGGTTAAAATCAAAAACATTTGCTCCGGAAATAAATAGAAGGCAACACAAAGAAAATGAGGATAATTCACAAGGAAACTCTAAATCCTCGCAATGCCGGCCAAATAGTTCTCATTAATGGCTAACCGCCTAATAGCATACCAGAGATTCAGTTCTAGTGAGGTTATTGCAATTATACGAATAACCAAGCTCATTGTAATGCAAATATGGTAGATTTGAAATAGCAATCGCTTGGCTTTAACACCTAGAGTACACGGAACAATCGAGAACTCATGCGAACCAATTGACTTGGTAATTTGAATGGCTTAAAGCGGCCGAGAATACATTGAATCCCCGAATAATATTTCGATAGACATTGATGTGTTTTGTGGCCGTTTCACACAGAATTGATTTGGCTTTTCAGGTTTCCAGTAAATTTATAACCCAATATTTATATTGAATTGATTGACTATACGGATAAACGAAACCATTTTCTGCAAAAACGTGTTGTTAAAGTCAGAATCAATTGTGTCATGGCTAAATGTTTGATATCGAAATAATTTAGACGACCCATTTGGTGTTGTGGTTGAGAGGTCGACTGCAACAACAAGGGTTTCGGGTTCGATCCCCAAGCAGTACAAACATTTGTGTGCATGAACATGTCTGTATGTAATGGTCTGGATGTTTTCTATGTATAATATGTATGTATTTACAAAAAATATATATATAATATGTTTATCCGTTGTTAAGTACCCATAATACAGGCTTCACAGTTAACTTGGGGCTAGGTGGCGCTGTGTGAATGTCAGTGGATATTTATTTATTATAATTTTATTTGCTGGGTGTCAAGGTAGAGGGTGCAATACGATTCTTAGAAAAGTGTAACAACGAATTACACAGGCCCGTACACTCACAAAAATTCGAATAAATTAACAACAAATAAACGCTAACACGAAAAACTTTACATCGAAACCATGCAATACTGAATAACGGAACCTCTAATTCACTAATGCATTATTTAAAACGCATGCCGACACCACGTGTATATTATCTTCGAAACAAAATACAAACTTTAAAACACTTGATCTTTCGTATAAATGAATTAAAGGGTTTTATAGTTCGTTGTTACAATTTCCTAAGTCACGTTTCGCGCCCGAAAGTAGAGTATCTTAATCTACCACATAAATTAGCTCTGTCTCTTTTATGTCATGCATTCAACTTAGATGTCATGCATATAATCTTTTCTGTTTTTCGTTGTTTTGTCGCTAAGCTACTGTGACTATTATATTACCATCACTCAATTATCCGCCATACTGATGTTATTTACATGTATTACTTTCATATGTATTATTAGAGGAACAAAAACATATGGTACGCTAAATGTATCCTACGTGTTTGTTCGATTCTTAATGCAGATTAGCACAAAAAAGAAAACATTATAATTAGCACTGGAAATGCATAGAAACTCTTTACACCGCACTAATGACTCCAACCGCAGGCCAAATGAGAGCAGGAATTCCAAACTCCATACTGCTTAAACTACGAGAACGGCACCGCTGTTTTTAATTAATTTGCAAAATGGCCGACGCAGACAGCGGCTTGCTTTTCCGTCGAACTGGAGATATTAATGTAAACAAAGTACTGTTAGCCTTTTATTTGGATCGATATTGTTTTCATCTTTGTATTGTGCATGTTGGACGGTTTTCAGTGTACTAATGTTGAGTAGGACATGTATGAGGTAGTACATTTGTACCAGATATGACGTAAAAAATTTCTGAGCGGCTTAATGTAAAAAAAAATACTACTTCTAATTTTATGTCGCGTTCCTCGGTAGCCAAACACAATGTGTTTAATAAAGGAGGAGGGAAAATTTGGTATGCGAATTTATTTGTTTAAGTTTGAAGCTATAAGTTGAAAACTACAAATATAACAAATGACGCTACGTGCATTGAAAGTCATATTCACTTCAAATTCCTCAAATACGTTGCCGCACTTCAAAACACCTCTATTCGTTCAAAATAGGACATTGTACTGGCTCAGTACAAATAAGAGGATACTCTTACTAACTCATTACGAAATCGTGTCCTTCCCAACACTTGTCTATAAGAATATGGCCAAATCTCTTTAAGAAGCTGCTAGTTCAATAAAAAGGTAAACTAGATCGAGGAAGAGCAATAAAATGTTATCATTTTACGATGTTTGGATTTTTTTTAACCTTATATTGGACCTTATATAGACTGTTGCCTTTGAAGCATGGAATATTTTTGTCATCAAATCATCCGACTATTGAATGGTGTCCGAAACAAACGGGTCAAACCACTGTACTGTAAAATATTGCGTCTGTTTGAGCAAAGGCTCAAAGCATTGCTCTCGTTGGTTACCTACAGTATACGTTTCCCCTAGGGGAAGAGTAAGTTGGGCAAACTAAATGTATCTAATGAATCATTTCGTAAGAACGAAAGCGTCAATCCACAGCGCAATTTTAACGATAGCTCATTTTACCTTGCTCTAGTTTTCAGATATGTAAATAAGAAGTCTTTTATTTTTAGTTAACTAATTAAGCTTTTTTTGGAATTTTCCTGTAATCGACTAATTTATACACCTATGTAAGGCGCTTTTAATTAATTTGAAAATAACCATGACGACCCATATTATGGTATCCTGATTTACTCAGTTTCAACATCAAAGAAAATGTCTTCCGTGTAAAAATGTGTTTCACATAAAATTTTGTTTGCGAACATGGTTGTATAATTTGTTAATGTTAAATATAACAATTTTAAAAAAGAGAAAAAAACATTTATTTGTCCACAAAAACAATACAATACAAAAATAACAATATTATTTACACATAAAAAAGGAAAGTTAGAAGAATAAAAAAAGACAATTTAAAAAGAAATGATCACACAATGTTAAAAAATAAAATCACGTAATTTGTGGTGAAATGCCGTAAGCTGCCGTGTGTCATGTACAGTTTCTAAGATTGATCAAGTTTGGCCACGGCAACGCTGGTGTTGTGGCAGAGCCCATAACTATGTATGAACAATAATGTTTAAGTAATGTATTCCGTTACTTTATTCTTAAAATAAACGTCTTCCTTGAATAGCATGAAAATATAATTAAGAGTGTAAGTAAATGGAAGGACGGGATCATCGTCATCATCACAGCCTAAAATGACCATTGCTGAACGAAGACCTCTCCTAATAATTTACACGATTTCCACGAGGACCTATCTATTGCAGTTGATTTCCATAGGCCACCCGCCTCTTTAACCAGGTCATCAGTCCATCTGGTCGTGGGTCAGCCCACGCTTCGTTCCTCGCTATGCGGACGCCACTTCAGAGAATCTTTCCGCCCCATTGACCATCGGTTCTGCGCACTATATGCTATGCCCACTGCCACTTCAACTTGCTTTTTCTGTGGGCTATATCGGTCACTCTAGTTCTCGCACAGATATCCTCGTTCCGGATCTTACCGCGTTCCGGATCTTACCGCGGGAAGCACCTAACATAACGTGATATCTGACGCAAAATGGCACGTTATTGCTAAAGCATCAAAAAAAGAGAGAAAATGTTTATTTCTGTGCCCGATACAGAAACATCGGGCCCAAACCCACGATCCTCATATCAAGCAGCGATTTCAAGCCGATGCTAAGCCTACTACCACGGAGGCAGTTTATTTTAATGCTTTCGAGGTTAAGACTAAGCAACGCAGAGCCGACATAATCTCCTCAAGATAAAATGGTGAAACACGTATTTGCATTTTGGTTGGGTATTAACAATTGTATAATGTATTGTTTGTTGGTATTACACTGTAATCTTACTTAATCTGTAGGGTTGCGTGACGTCATTATTATATGCTCTTGTTTTGCAAATGAAATAACACCTAATATGTATTACCTCTTTGAGATGGTATATTTTTACGTTTGGTTTTACATGAGTATAAAAAAAACTGACAGATTGTCAATAATATATAAAATTGTAACGTAGTGATAACTTGCTCAGTGTATAAAATGTGTCTCCGAAATGACAGCTACTATTGTTAAATATTTTAACAAATAATTTTCTTACATTAATTTTCATGTTTTAAACTAGAAATATGTAATCGAATTGTTCATTAACTACGAAAAGTAACTCCTGTATTATTTTCTTTTGATCACTTCGGTTTTTGCACACTTTGGTTGTCAGCGAGACTCCGTCCTATTTTATTCAAAAGTTTTTATTCAAAAATTTTAACTTCATAATACGATGATTAAACTTATGCGATTTAAAACATGTTTTTATGATGTAAAGTAAATGCCATCTTAAAGTAAATAGGTCTTACCGTGACTTAGGCCTGATGACCTGAATTCAGGTCTATGAACTTACCAAAAAAGTATAATAGTTGTAAGTTATACTCGAATATAGATAAAATACTGTCATTTCTGGTAAGATATGTAAAAAATAGTATAGTTATTAGTGTTACTGATAAATTATTTAACTATATATTCTATAAACTTAACACATAACAGTCTAAAGCGAGTGTTAAAGTGATGTAAGCATTAAGATTAAGTCTGGTAGAAAGTTTAGTGTAAAGGAAGCTTTTCTTATTTCCATTTTCCTCTTTTTATTATAGAACCCCAGTGTCTGCAAGAATTATGGTGTAAAACACAATGACATGACAGCATGACAGACATTTTCAAAACATGAGCTACTGTTCTTTTTGTCGCATCATAGAACGGTTTTCTTGCGTAAAACGCCGACTTGGTATTGTTAAGTTAAATTAATGTGAATTGCGTCAGAAGGCAATATTAATTGCCGAGTCGTTTAACCAAATATTCACATTAAGGCTGCAATACGGAGCGGTAATTACAACATTAATTATTACACATACGGCACTAAATCAAGTCAAACAAAACAGTCTTAGGAGCAAATGTAGTCTTGACTATGTCATGAATTTGAATTATGTATACGCTATAACATTAGTTATTAACTTTCTTTACTTTCAGATATCGTAGACTTGAATAAAACTCGTAGAACATTTCTCGCTTGCATACAGCTGCGAGCTGAGCTTGCCCGAAGAGCATGTCAAATAACCGCCTTTGGAGTTTATTTCCTATCGATAACTTACTAACTGGGAAATCAGTATTTTAAGTTGAAATAACTGTAGCGAAGTTCCGCAATTAAAATACCTTCGTTATATAAAGGATCCTTCATTAACGCTTCCAACCTTAAAATTGAAATAAAACAAAGTATGTGCGAGAAATCACAGAATTTCTTTTTCATTTGAAAGGAATATTGATTTCATTGTAAAACGCGAATGATAAAACTTACAGCAGGTTATTTTTAAGGTGTTTAAAATAAAATACAATTATTTACTTTAAACTTTAGAGCGTCGGTAGCTCAATGGTGTAGACTATTACCCTCCTACCGGAGGGCTGACGTTCAAATGCCGCCACGAACCAATGTGTTTTCGAAAGAAAACATCGTGAGGAAACCTGCGCACGCCCTAGATACGCCATCCGTGCCTCAAAAACGAACCGCCGAAGAGAGTACAGTTTGTACTCTTTTGTTTAGGTAAATGTCCGCTCATCGAATTATGTGTATATGTGCTGTCGCTGCATTCGGAACACTTTTTTTATTGTTTTATGAGCATATCACGAATCCATACTTTCTACATCATTGCGCACGCCTACGAAGATATCGTGCCCCTCGTTGAGGACGTTTAATGAGCTGATGATGATGATGATCCAAAAAATACCACAAATGGCGGCGTTCTTGGCAAAGCGAAGAGTATTTTAATGATAGATAAACAAAAGAACTATGTTATATTGAAAAATTTCATCGCCGTAAACAATATTTAATAATTTCTGCCATGTCGCCGCCACCGTACTTCTAAAGGTACCTAAAAAGGACTTCAACGCAGTGGTCATCTTTCATGAATCGTACTACACCAGTTAAGTTCATTCAAATAAAATTTCAAATGCAAATTGGACTTAAAGGAACCACAAATTTGCTCGGCGTTTCATTACACATCGCTAGCCGCCGTAATAGAAATAAGAGGCCCAATCAAAGGTAGCTCATTAGATTTAATTAGGCAATCATTAGAGTAAGAAAGAAGCCCCCAATTTGGGCACTTGGCAGGTTGGTCACGCACCTCCAAATTGATACTGGGTACGTGATCCTCTCCGCTAGATGACGCTCATTTGGTTCGCTACGTGGGATGTACCTGACCCTCGCTTTGACATTATTAAGTGTGGCATTTGGCACAGTGCGGCTGATTTGCATCCAGTTTACGTATTTTTATTTTGATACTGCAAATAATTCTCTTTGTGTTCATTCTTTAAAGTTAAGCTCACGTATCTCTTTAATTAAACCTGTTACTTATAAATAATGCACCTCAAAATCCGCAAGACGTTTATTTAAAATACGAAAACTAAACATGATGTTATATTATTACATATAAGTATATAGTAATAATATATATTTGCGTTAGGTAAAAAAATAATTTAGACGATTTTATGAGTTAAGAGCGTCGGTGGTCCATTGATATGGACTATTGTCTTCCGGGCTGGAGGGTGCAGGTTCAAATCCCGCCACGTACCAATGTCTTTTCTGATTTACAAAATTATTTGAACATTTACCTAAAGCTCTTACGGTGAAGGGAAACATCGTGCGAAAACCTGCGCACGCTTACGTAGAAAGTCAAAGGTTGTGCGTAGAGTCGGCCAATCCGCACTGGGCCCGCGTGGACGACTAAGGCCTATACATCCTTTGCGGGTTGGCTCGTGTCCCTCGGTGGGGACGTATAATGAGCTCATCATGACATGAATTAACTAAATAACTAATAGATACACCCATATCCGAACTTATCTCGAACCCATTACAATATACTTATTTGTAACGGTTTCGAGCCGTTCCCCCGGCAAATCGAGAACATTGACAAGTGTTGAAAATATAAACCTACTCGTGATTTAAAGTGCATCCTCCAAATATGAGGTAAATCTATTGATACAAAAACAAATATTTTTAAAACCCTAAAAACCATGTAAAATACTTTGCAATTATATTAAAAATATGTTGACTTAAAAAAAAATTTCAATTAAAAATAGGGGTTAGCAGAGGGCGGCGCAGGCGCGGTGGATCGGGCAGCGCGGGCGCGCTTCATAAAGTAGTACGAGCTTTAGTAAATTATTCAATTTCCTATTTCTATTCAACCTATCGCAGTCCACTGCTGGACATAGGCCTCCCCCATTTTGCGCCATATACCCCGGACCTCCACTTTTCTCATTTAGTCTCCACCAGCGACCCTTCGCAAGTCGTCGGTCCATCGGGCCGGAGGGCGTCCTACGCTACGCTTCCCGAGACGCGGTCTCCACTCCAGAACTCGTCTGTTCCAACGGCCATCGGTTCTGCGACATATGTGACCAGCCGACTGCCACATCAACTTGCTAATCCGGCGGGATATGTGGGTAACTTTAGTTCTCTTACGGATTAAATCATTTCTGAATTTATTCAATGCAATGCCATAATTTATTTATTTATGATTTATTCTGTAATACTTTTATGATAAATCTATATGGTTATGTTTGCACGATACACGGGCGGTTTTCTCGAGGTGGAGCCACGAGGTGTTTAATAATCTTTACACTGTCACTGATGTGCAAGTACAGTTGTGAGGGCAGACAAGTGATACCTCTTGTCACGCATGTGTGTTACGTGGAAAGGCGGGGCAGCAAGAATTATCACCATCCAGAACATCTTGTATTATTTATGTATATGGTATGTATAGTATATATTTACTCGCTATGTATGCATATTAACTTTTATTTTACATATAATATTAACATGTATTATCGGTATTTTCGTAATTATATTTATTGAGATTTCATCATAATTATAAATAATAATGGCCCGTCGTCACGTAGGGCCTGCCAGAAGATCAGCGCTGCTGTGATAAGATCGTTCTCACATTATTTATGCTCACAAAAGTACACACAGCGGCATAAGCTGAGGCACGGGTCCTTTTGACTGATAATTTACCTTTTAAACAATATTTGTTATATGTGTTAATCAATTAAAATGTGTGTTTATTTATTTGTTTATTCGCTTTCCGATTGTTAGTTTTCGATGTTAACTTGTGTATTGTTTTTATTTCTTGTCATTGCGTAGTTTTTTATTAGCCAATAAATATTTTTCTTTCTTTCTTTCCATAAGAACATTCCATAACATGAGTACAATAACAGGTGAAAGAGACGCCAATGATTCAAAATTCACTCTGTATATGTTTATACAGTGCCGACTTTTTTATCCACGGGTACTTCGGTTTTAATGAAGTCTATGTATGGATCCCAAATTCCTAACATAAGACACACTTAACAACCTTCGAAAGTCTTCCACAATTTCACCTAAGCGTTTACTCGCACAAGTTGTGAAATTTAATTCTACGGAGAACCAATTTACGGTGAAGTTTTTCACATAAATATCAACCGGAGCAAAATAATGAGCGAAATTAAGTAACAAACTTCCAAGTTCTTTAATAACTTGTTACTTACTTCTTACATTGTTCCTGCAATCGCGTTTGATGATATCAAAAAGCTTTTTTAACTCTCTTTTACTCCAGATCTCTCTTGGGATGCGTTTCTATTTTAATATTATTAATTTTTATCAACTTTGTCCTGCGGTCGGCACTCGAGACTTCAAATGATAATTGCCTTGTAAGAAACGTCTGGTGGGTGACAGCCAAAGTCTAGTTCCTCTTACTATTCTTACTTAGGATTCTGCTACTATGTCAAAGTTCCGGGCTCGATCCCGCGCATTTAAACATTTGTGTACATGGACATAGGTATAATTGTCATTTATTTACATAATAAATATTAAGCATGTGTATCCGTTTTTGTACCTGTAGTAAATATCGTTAATAGTACTAAATGCCACTGTTTGTGTGTGTGTGTGTGTAAGAGAAAAAACATTCTTTAATAGATTTAACGCTAGCAAAATTATTGTATACATATTTCTGAAAAAATATGATTAAATTGTATACTATTCGAGCCCCAAGGTAGTAACTGTCCAAATCTTTAAACTGGACTTCTTTTGTACCAATAAAAAAAGATACCTGTAATAAGTCTCAACCAATAGCTCTAATTTAATAAATTGAACCAGACAGACCTCAAGTGGCTATCCATAACGAAACCATTTAGGTCAGCATTAGTAGTGACTTGCCCAATTTTCTTGAGAGTACCCAATTCCACGGATCTCCCATCGCACCAATCCTGTATTTAGGTCACGTATTATTCAATAAACCCAAAATTAATACCATGGACGTGCGGCGCCTCCTTGAATGGCACTTTTCCGTTATTTTGCCCTAATAAAGACTCCGCTCAAGATCGCCCACTATTTACTGAAGTCATACAAACTTATGCCGTTCCCTTTTTATAGGAATAGCCGACGCAAAGCAATTATATCTCTCGCAGGAAACTTGGCCGGGAGTTTCTCTTATAATTATTTAATCGCATTAATTAATAAGACACAATAAATTTTGGCGCAGACGAGAAATTGGGGGTCGTCACGCTGCGGGAGATCGCAAACTCACATCCCCTATTAATTTTAAGCAAAACAGATTTAAATAGCAGGAATGGGACGTTAAACTTGAGTGCTAATTTAAAATTAGTTTTTGTTAATGATTTAAAAGTTTTATACTGAGTAATACGGTTCTTTATCTATTTATTTAACCAACAGGAACACTCATATCAAGCATACCGTACGAAAACACATGACATATGGCAGTACTAGCCGAGACACCTTTGACGACATTTTTTTAATGATGAGGTGAGAATACATACTTTCTAAAAAATAAGCATTGTTTTTATATACAATACCTACGGAGTAACTATCAAACAATTTCAGTCTTACCTTCATATAACTCTAGCAAGTAGTAGGCCGCTTAACTGATGGAAAGTGGGACATGTATTCCATAGTATGCCAGTGATCGACGACCCATGTGGTGTAATTAGTTGAGATGACGGCTCCAAGGGTTCTGGGTTCGATTCCCTGGCAGCATAAACATTTGTGTGCATTAACATGTCTGTTTGTATTAGTCTGGGTGTTTCCTATGAATAGATATATTAATTAGTATTTACAAAACAAGTGTAAGAGTATTTATTCGTAGTTTAGCATCAGTATTACAGGCTTTATTCTTAGTTTGAAACTAGATGGCGCTGTGTGAATGGCCGTGAAAAATCGTAATTGATTATTATATAGGAATGACGGTGTAATGTCTATCTTATGACATGAAATATCAAGTAATGATATCCAGTAAACACCCCTTCGTAAGAACAGTTTTCAACTGAAACCGGATATATCACCGTACTGACATTTATAAAGTCACTTAACTATCAATTTAAGCAAGCCCTTCGTACTACAAAGACAATAACAATAACGAACATAGTTTTTTTTTGTATATACATACATACATTGCACAGAAAACATCCAGACAATATAAATAGTCATTTTCATGCACAGCAATATTTGTACGGGAATTGAGCCCTGAGCCATTGATGTAATAGCCGGCGTATCAACCATTACGCCACACAGCTGGTCTAATATATTACTATTGGCGAAAGAAATAATTGACATTGAAGACCACATATAACCATTTGGTCAAGCCATTTCCTTTGAAAGTACAAAAGTACTAAGATTGTCGGTTAAAATAATATTGTGAGTGCTGGACCATTGATCCCTACTAGGGCCCAAGGGACAGCCCGTGTCCGAACCGATTTGCTCCCGTTTCAATAACAGGTAGGAAACCCCGATTTAAAAGGGTTAGAAGCCCATTGGGCTTTGGAGGGCTTATAACTGGCAGTTATTACAATAAGAAATAAAATAAACTGAAGCTTATTTTAAGTGGACTTTATCGGCTTATCGAAATTTTTATTTATTGGGATTCCAAATCATCATACCTATAACCAAATGTATGTAATAAATTTGGTTTTAGGTATGATTATTTGGAATCCCAATAAATTAAAATTTCTCAAACTAAAAATATTTTCAATTTTTGTTCCAAAGAAATAAGTTTTGAAAATATTAACTATGCATATCTTATTCGGTGATGGATGATCACCATCCCACAGCAGAGAATGGTAGCTATCATGTTTCCCAAACCTTTTGAAGGTCTGCTATCTCTAGCCTTTCAAGCGTTAAGATTATGTCAAAACCCTTTAGAAGGTGAGGTTAGGAGGCTCTAAGTCTAGCTGTGCCAATCTGACCGGTAGCCGATCTGATAGTAATTTTGCAAACTGCCACTTATGCTCAAATGACTATAGCTGTCTACAGTTGAATTTATATCTCTAAGTGCTGAATTTCTTGGGGTGTCCCCAACTTTAAACAATAAAACTGTACAAACGGAGCTGTTACAAAATATTATTTAAGTCGAGAGTGACAGTTGTGTGTTATAATTGAAGCCTAAAACCCTCTGAATACCAAGTAAATAAATACAAATGGCAAGAAAAATATGAAATATTCGTATGGCCCTATATATACGTTCGATCGCTTTTATTTGAGATGTAGTATTCCGATGCAGCAAGCTAGTAAGTAAGCAGCACAAATAGAGCAAAAGAAAACAAAACATTTGTTTGCCACCCAGTTCAATATGTACATTGTCTTCATATAAATTCCGACTGCGAGTCGTCGGCATTACGAATCGAGATAGAGCCGATACACTGAGCTCATCAAATATTCCCAGCCAGTTTTACACTATCAATTCAAACACACCTAACGAAGCAGTTTCACTGGAACCACGTACTAATAGTTGCGAGCGAAATTTTCAATTACAATACTGAAATCAAAATGTTTTCTTACGTCTTTACACGGGACGTTCGGTTCATTACGTCTGCTAGTTTTTATAAAACTATCTATTTACTTGATAAGAATATTATAAGCGACCTCACCTGCATATGAATATATTCGGTTTAGTTGTAATTAAGTTTTGAAGGTCTTGCGTCTTTAAGTATTTTGTTTCAGCACGGGTCCAAATTTTAGGAATCAGAATTAAAATGTATATTTACCAAGTGATTTGTATCTATTAAAAGTAATCCAAGTTTTTCCTAAAAGTGTAATCTATTAAAATATTCAATTCATTCAGGAGTTTACTTGGGAAGGTTTCATGTTTATTTATTGATTAAATTCTTTTTCATTTATTATCACTATTTGTCTTGTACACATAATTATGTAGCTTTTTCGCACAAGTCAGTTTTAGGTAGCTTTTTCTTAACTTAGTTGAGAATTGTAACTTATCTTCTACTCGTATTTAAAGGAATTTTAGGTAACAGCTTAAGGAAATGTATTTAAAAAATTTAAAGAATAAAAATACTTAATATCTAAATTAAAAGCTACTGTTAATAGTTTTACCACTATTTCTTATGTGTATTTAAATTTCGAAACAAAATCTCACCCACCATTGACATTGGGCTGGCATGCTGGGTTCGAAATCTCCCCATGGCTATGCTGTGTGGGAAAGCTTATTCCCGGTATTGGGACGTTACAGGCTGTGGGACGTGAAAATAATCTCCGGTAATATTCTACGAGTAGAGACGTGTAAAGTCGCCTACCAATTGAGCTGAATTTACAACATTGTCTTAAATCTGTATGCATAAACGTGTGCGGCAAGTGTACACTGAACTAAACATAATTTCCTTTTATGGGAGAACTCTACACGAAATAAGTGCTTTACGTAGACCTTTCTCGTGTGAATGGCACGGCGAGCGGATTAGCAGTACCTTTGTTATTATACTAGTGCGAATGTTCGCACTTGTGTCTATGTAGACACATGGAACTTTTAGTATTATATTTGAGGAGTCGGCTAGAATCCTTAGATTCTTTGTTCGACCCCTGTGCCACATAATAAACATTTGCGTGTGTGAACATATTTGTTTGTATTGGTCTGGGTGTTCGATTTACATACTGGTGGTAGAGTCACAAAAAAATATGATAATAATAACAATTGACGATTCAAAAGTATCTGTAACAGATTTATTTGAATGAAGATTTTTTTCTTTCTTTCTTTCTTTCATAACATTGAATAATTTAAGTCTCTCTCTCTCTCTCTTTCTCTTCAACATATCGCAATCCACTGCTGGACATAGGTCTCTGAAATAATTTAAGTATCCAATTTATGTAAAACAATAATTAATTTTGAATTGGATGAAAAAATGCTTCGGTGGTATTGGCCTGTTAAGAAAGAACCACGAAGAAAACTCAACAGTAAAGCCTTTTTTTAATACAATGATTTTGTTGCTTAATATTTTATAAACACTGAAGTAGGACCTTCAATATTGTAATAACCTTTGAAAGAGCTGATTTTTCCATCTAACATAGTTTTCTTTTGCAATTATACTTTTCAGGGTCTAATGTCATCGTTATCTTTCGCCCAAGATACCCGTCAAAAGAGCTCACTGGTGTGTTATGGCCAAATCTCCCATATCTATGTGTATGGAAGACCTTTCTAGTAGTGTGGTTAAAGTTGGTTTCTAGATAATGTTATGAAGTAAATCAATCAAGCTGTAGAGTCCATTGGTTTACAAACACAATTTTTTTTTTTAACTTCTCAACGAGTCATTTATTACATAATATGAAGATAGATATAAAAAACACTGAAAGTACTTCATTCGCTAAGAATACTCAAATGTTTCGTCACAAGTACCAAAGAACATGAAATGTTTGTTATACTCATAACTTCTTTGAAATAGAATTTACTTTGACGTCAAAACAATACTTTAGCTCATAACACAAGTTGTTTGTAAAGTTCATCTGTTTGTGAGATGTTTACCTAGAGCTAACACGTCGTTAATCTTATTTCATACTAGCTGTTACCCGCGGTTTTTCCGCTTATTATAAGATTATGATCTCTCGCAGTAAAACATAACCTAAAATCCCGCAGACAACGCGACACGCGGCCGCGGCACGGTAAAACATTGCTTTATTTTTTTAAAACAAAAAGTATTTGTTAAAATAAAATTACTCCATATTTTGCCTTATTATATCAGCTACTTCCAAAGTCCCGTCCAAATCCATCCAGCCATTTCAGAGATTATCCAGAATAAATAGACAGACAGAAAAATATAAAAAATGTTATTTCGGCATATGTACCGTATATATATATTCATATGCATAAATAATAAAATTGTTATTTCAATGTTACAACACTTAAATTTTATTTATATGTAATAGATAATAGCTAGGGATCGGCCCGCTTGGAAAATAATTAGGGGAGACCTTTGTTCAGATGTAATAAATAAAGAAAACCTTGCCTTTTGAAAGTACAAACTACAATGGGGATGGGAGATGATGTGAAACAAAGCGCGCGGTGTTTCGAGTGAGTAAAGTTGGCGAAAACCTAACGTTCAAATCAATCTGGCTGAAAAAGCTCTGCTTATCAGTCAGGGGTACGGGTCGTGCACGGATTCGCGCACCCTCACAATCCATGAGTCACAGGGACTAACATACGAATCGGTGGTTATTGTACGTACAATCCCAAAACAATCCCAAATCCTCCACAGTGTCCACACGCGGTCGTCGCTCTTTCTAGACATACTAAATCGTGTGTATATTGCACCGACAACGCCAACAACGACGCTTCGGCTCGTATATTCAAGGGCGAAAGAGCCACGACCGCACAAATCTAGAGTATAACATGATGATGGCTATGAAGAGGCGGGACGATGCAATCCTAAACAAACTCATTGCATCGGAGAGGCAAAGCCAAAAAGAGGCCCACTCCCCTGGTCCACCCACCTCAACATCTGCACCTTAAAGGTGTGCATCGGTGGTGGCCACATGGACATCATGGAAATGTATTAATTTTAAGTTGTTATTGTAATATTTCAAGATGTAAATATATTTTTAGCAGAAAGAGTAAGACTTAAATAATGTAAGAGTTATTGCTACTATTATTATATAAATATAAACAGAGAGAGAGAGAATTTTTGAAGTTATTTATTTCCTTTATTTTATTTTTCACCCCCTACTTTACCTAATGTAATATTTAATTATTTTAATTCTGACTGTTATGCCATTCCCCCTTTAACCAATTTTTTTGCCTCATGTGCGGAGCACTAACATAATATTATAATAATTAATTTACAAAATAATCTTAAACTATAAGAGTACGGACCATGAGTCTGTAGATGTAATTTTATTAATAAAAAAAAACCAATCTGGTGTTGCATTATATTATAACGGGACGGTCTGTTCACTCACCTGGTGGTAATTGATACGCCTGACCATGACAGATGCAGTTTTAAAATCGATATCAATAGGTAGTCATTATCCTCCATCATTCACCCGAGATGACAGATTTTAGGCCTCTTATACCGGTAATTTTACTAGCTACAGTGCTCTTATCCGAAACACAGAATTGTAAAGCACGCCTTTTTTACGGGGGGATAACTGGTACCACAGTGGTACCTACCTAGACGACTAGTGCTTACCGAAATACTACCTAGGAAACATAAAATAAATAAATTTTCAAAGATATTAACACAACGCTATACGGAACACAACGCTAACCCCAAGGTTAAGCGTTAAGGAATAAGCGTTAAATAAAATAATGGAGATTATGTATTTTATATCATACCAAGAAGATCATTACTTATATGTTTTAATAAAGTTGTTATTATTTTCGCTTTTTAGTTTATTTGCTTTCTATATTTTGGCATAATATAATAATTTTATGAATTATAGTATTTTTTTTAATATAAATAATTATAATTTGGTGCTCAGATGGTATATCTGCAATACATAGACAACAGAATGTCAGTGTAGTTAAATATATGACGGAAATTGTTGCTAGTCTGACAATGGATGCAGTGAAACAATCTGGGTCTTATGTCTAAGCCTGTTATTGGAAACGTCTTAGTTAAGGTTTAGACATCTTGAACAATAATAAAAGCCGTGTTGTACACAAAAGATTCTGGATTTGTTCCCACTAAAGTACACACAATTGTTTGCAATAACCAAGTCTATTTTTATTAATTCAGGTATATTTAAAAATATTATTCGTTTCAAAAAAAAATATACGAATACTTTATAGATCTCTTGTTTCCTTAACCTATTAAGCGTCAAGTTCCAAGACACAAGAGAAAATCTATTGTGTTGACGGCGTTTAAGGGGTTCATACCAAGGCTCGGAAACCGGTTAAATTTTCAAACCGGTATCATGTACTTGTCGCGAAACCCATATTATTATGGTTTAGCTCCCGATACCGGTATCTTTAAACCGGTTTTTCAGGGAACAGTTCTTAGTGACAAAACCTTTAAATACCGGTTTATAAATTATGGTTTTATCAACGTCATATTTTTAACCCGTCGCCTGCATCCGTCGATGGAGCGACCAGAATCAGGTTGATTTGTTATTTTGCCACCATTCGTGCTACCGCGTCTGCTTTTTAAATACGCAACAGACTTTCTTTGCACTGTGTGATCTAATATCATACTACTTAGTTTTTCTTGTCGCCAAAAAGATGGATAAAAGTGAGTACATACACACTTATTTGTACTTTAAAGTGATTTATCTTGCCAAAATAATATTAATAACATACAACATTCCAGCTTGGCCGTGTCCTTGAAATAAATACCTAATCATCAAACCTAACTAAATTGGCATCAACCCCAATCGGCCACTACCTGCCGGGTTAGGTTGGACCATCGCCTTTCTTTGAGCGCCGGATTCAGCTTTGGACGCTCTCGCACTAGATAATATAAAATGAATTAGAAATTAGAAACAATGTTGCACAGAGAACAGACACTGAGGTACACCGGTATTAACCGCCAATATGTTAGGCGAGCAGCCGTCAATACCACTCGAATTGACTGTTCCTTCAGAAAGTTAGATATCCAGGTACACAGAGGAGCTGGTATCTTGTAGGATGGAAGCTTAGTAATTCGGCCATCATGCCAAACCCTGTCAATTATGCAGAGTTTATGTCATATTGTTGTAAATGTTTCCTCTGTTCTCTCATACTTCGTAAAACGATGATGATTCGCCTTAAATACGTACGATTCATAAATCATTTAGAGATTCGTATGAGTTACTACGAGTACATACCTATTCAATTTTGGCAACGTAACTCTTACGATGGAAATATACGTTCTGAATTCAATTTTGTGTCAAGACGACAAGACAAAATTAGTACTATCGACAGCTTAGTTTAGCGCAATAGTATTGCACACTGCGGCAGGAGTCTTGATACTTACTCTCAGGTGGCAGACGCATTTGAAAAGTTCTTTACTAATATTGCTGTCACTGTAACTAGTAAATTAAATTCAAATCCTCATCTTGCTGTTTCTCTCCTCAAGTCACATGTTGATGAGTGCAAAACGTCTTTTAGATTTACACATGTAAATGCAGGGATAATCATCAGAACTTTTAAAGAGTTAAATATTTGAAAAACAGAGGATTTATGGGGACTCTACAGAAATACTTAAAAATATAATTATATATATTGCTCCTCACTTAGCTGTTATTTTTTAATCAGTGTGTTGACTAGGGCAAATTTCCAAATTTGATGAAATTAAGTAAAATCATACCTTTATTCAAATCTGGAGAAAAGAGTGACCCGTCTCACTACAGACCTATCGCTGTTCTACCAGTTCTAAGTAAGATATTTGAAAAAATATATTTAATCACTAAAGGCAGATTCACTACTGATGCAGGAGTGGCACTAATGAAACATATTTTTGAGGTGTGGGAAAATAAGAACGATGCTATAGGAATATTTTGCGATCTATCGAGGCATAGGCATTCGATTGCGTTAACCATAATACTCTCCTCATGAAGTTGAAGCATTACGGTGTCGATAGGACGCACTTAATTAAATACAATCATATTTAAAGAATAGAGTCCAAAACGTACATGTCGGAAAAACAAGTTCCAGTGGAGCCATTTTATTGATAGGCGTTCCCCAGGGCTTAATATTAGGACCTTTGCTATTCTTAATTTATATAAATGATCTACCTTATTATACTCAAGAGCGTCGGTGGCTCAGTGGTGTGGACTGTCGCCTTCCTACCGGGAGGGCTGAGGTTCAAATCCCGGCACGTACCAATGTATTTTCGACTTTCGAAAATATATGTACGCTATCCGACGCTCTTACGGTGAAGGAAAACATCGTGAGGAAACCTTCATGCACGCCTGCGAAGAGATTCGAAGGTTGTGTGTGAAGTCGTCCAATCCGCACTGGGCCCGCGTGGACGACTAAGGCCTAATCACCCTATACGGGTAGGCTCGTGCCCCTCGGTGGAGACGTTTAATGAGCTGATGATGATGATGATGATTATACTCAAAACCTATGTGAAACTGTATTATTTGCTGATGATACATCTCTTATATTTAACGTGGATAAACAAAAATAAACTTTTGACGATGTAAATACTACACTTTCTCAGGTATTACATTGGTTTACGACCAATAATTTACGTCTTAACTCGAAGAAAACTAAATGTATTAAGTTCACAATGCCTAATGTAAGGCAGGTAGATACTATCATCACTTTGGATGAAGGGCCCATGGAAGTAATAAATTCAACCGTTTTCCTGGGTATAAAATTAGACGCAAAATTGCAGTGGGGTCCGCATATTTCGGCTTTGGCAGGAAGGCTTAGTTCCGCTGCATATGCTGTAAGGAAGATAAGAAGTCTCACTAATATTGAGACTGCAAGACTTGTATATTATAGCTATTTTCACAGCATGATGTCTTATGGTCTACTTTTGTGGGGGTCTGTTGCTGATCTACAAACAATTTATGTATTGCAGAAAAGAGCCATCCGTGCCATATACGGCCTTAAGTCACGTGACTCACTAAGGGAATTATTTCAACAAATAAATATTTTAACATTACCGTCTCAGTACATTCTAGACTGCGTCATCTATGTACACAAAAATTTACATGTATTTTCAAAAAAGTCTGATAGTCATAGCTTGAACACTAGGAACAAACACAAACTTGCCGTTCCAAATCTCAGATTGCATAAGGTCGGGAACTCCTTTGTGGGATTAAGCATTAAAATATTTGATAAACTACCACAAAATGGAATTGATTTACCCCTGCATAAGTTTAAGTCTCATGTAAAGTCGATTTTGATAAAAAAAGCTTACTATAGTATTGAAGATTATATAAATGATAAAAACTCATGGACATATTGATCTCCACGTCTGCACTACTTTTGTTTTTTTTTGTTATCATCTAATTAAATTTATATAATACTTAACTGCTTAATAGTACTTTTGTAGATTATTATATTTTTACCAATACTAAATATAAAAAATTGCAAATATAATTTGCTTTATATAATTATTTTGATTACTTTTTTTTTTTATTATTATTTGTTTATTTAAAAGCGCATGCGCGTGTTATACTTTCAGCCTCCGCGCGCCCGACCCCCGGTTATAGTGTCCCTTGCTCGCCGAATAAACCGATTTATTTAGTTCGAAATAATGTTCTTTAAACGTTCGCGTTCTCCACAATAGTTCGGAGTAAAACCGTTATAAACCGGTATTAACCGGTATATTTTTAACCGGTTCCAAGCCTTGGTTCATACAAAGGATATGCTCATTTAAATGTTGATTTTTACACTGTTAAAAGTCATTGAAAATGCAATAGAATAAGTTATAGGAACTTTTCGTCAAATACGCTTCTTAAGGCCTGCCTAAAAGAAAAACTGTTCAACATAAGCCTAAATCATACTGTGAAGTGTAGGAGGGCCTGTGCCCTGCAGTGGGCACACCTATGGGAAAATTAATTCGAAAGGAAAACTGTTAGTAGAATATTGTATAGGTGGTAGAGTCATAAAAAAATATAATAATAGTTACAATGACGATTCAAAAGTATCTATAACAGATTTATTTGAATAAAGTTTTTTTTTGTTTGTTTGTTTGAAACGCATTGCTTAAAGAAACACAGTGGTAGTAGTTATGTGATATTTTTTATTAATATTTTGATACATTTGCCAATTGTTTGTTACTTGGACTATAACTAAGACTATGTTATAATATATTATGTATATTTAAACCAGCATATTATAAACATAATGCTTGAAATAAAATCTGCTTTAGTTACTTTAATATCGGATGTCATATAATACACATACCTATATTTTAACAGTAAAAGTTGCTTTACAAGGAACATTCCGATGAATAAATGATCAGTAGCAGATTACTTTTAAATAACATGCATTTTTAAGCTTTAGTTGTGGGCGAGCTTTTTCGTTACGAAAATAGACATTTATTTTAAACGTTATTACATTGAAAAACCAATTACAGTTTTAGTGTTCGTTTTCAATTATCAACTTTGCACATATTTAAATATTAATGTTTTTATTGAAGCAAAAGCTATGTTTGAATTATCGATTTTCGTTTACAACATAATCCTAAATGAATCCAGAGAATGGCAGCTCAAAAACTGTACTAAACTCTTCATATTTTACATCTCATATAATACATATTTACTTATAAACTAGAGGGATTTCTTCCATGTCCTCGCGCGGAAGTTTGGCTCTGAAACAGAGAGATAATATCCTTTAAAGACTTAAAGATATTCAAATTTATCTCCAGGAATCAGCATCCATAGTTAATAATCATCATCATCAGTCAGAGCGTCGGTGGCTTAATGGTGTGGACTGTTGACTTCCGATCTGGGGAGCGCAGGTTCAAATCCCGCCACGTACCAATGTGTTTTTAAATTTCGTTGAATGTAGCTGTACATATTTTAAGGGTGTTTCTAGAAAGTCATGTATAGCACTTTCAAGACTTATGTATTTGTTCAAATCCTAGTGATTTGTAAACTTGCCAGAAGAAATGTTCAAATTATGTTGGTATTTTAACTTCCTCCGTAACTTGATCAATTACATCAGAGACTTGCCAAAGTGACCATTTTTATCATATCACTGCAACATACGAGATTAAATCAGTAAAATTGGTTTTCACTCAAAAACTTGGTATTTTCATGGAAAATTGTAATGCGTGTTTGATTTGAAGATTTGATTATGTTTAACAGGTCAGTTCACCATTTGGTATGATAACCACTTATTTTAAATTAAACTAGTAAATCCGATCAATCTACCAGTGCAGTTGCTAAGTTAGGACATAAAGAGAGCCTAAGGTCCGTAATCTAGAACGAGACTTAACGTTGATCTTTACTTAAATTAAGGTAGAAAGGGATATCGCTATAAATGATAAATAGCGGCATCTCTTTTTAACTCCATTTAAGTAGAGTTCGACGCTTGAGTCTTTTTCTGATCGCTGATGTCTTTACCACCCAGCTTGGAAAATGTAACGTCAATGAAACACCGAGGCTGGCAATTGACGTTACATTGGCGAGAGGATGGATGAAATGAAGTGCCCCCGACACGGGAGGGGAGAGGCGCGGGGGACACTCATGACCGATGACTTAACCTTACTATTGGACTGAGATGACTATAAAATATTTACTGCCTTGCTTTGGCTTTTTTTGGGTCAACTTTTTTGTTGTTAATTGGTGTGTTCTCCAGCAGCCATTACTTTGTCAATCGAGTCTGGAGCCTTAAAACAATGAAAGCAAATCCTCTGGATCTGCCAGTGTTGGGATCAGTCTTGACATTGATGCTTTCAATTTCGCCATAGGCACTGAAGTGATCACGGAGCTCCTTATCAGTTGTTTCCCAGCTCAGGCTCCAACAAAGAGTTTTCTGTCGTCATCGCGTCTGGAGCATCGGCACGTTACTGTCTTGTTGTCCAGAAAACATCCCATGGATAAATCATAAAATTCTCGAGCATTTAATAAGCAAATTAATACATTATGGCTACCTACCTACCAACACCAACCTCGCTACTTGCCAAAGGGACAATAATGCCGTACGTACCTGCAATAGTTATTCATTTAAGAAGGTATTTATTTCAAGTATAGAAAACATGCCAGTATAATAGCCGTGCGGTGAGGGCACTTATATTATTTTTTATTTTATTAATTGGTCTACAATCATTTATGTTTAACGCCTTAATTTTAACCATATTGCTTAATATATAAAAGAATAAACCTAGGACCTAGATCCAGTGTCAGCCCGCCATATGTTTTTCTTGAATGGTGAGATTTTTTTCTCTCCGGCCCGACAGATGACATCAGATGTTAGGTCTCTTATACCCGGTAATTTTACTAGCTACTTTGCCTTTTTCCCGAAACACAAAAGTGCATAACACTCCTGTTTCACGAGACGATATCTGGCACTGTGGTGGTACCTACCTAGATGTATAGAGTCTACCACCTAGTGTAATAAAGTAATTATAAGTAGACGCCATTTATATTGACATTGCTAATGTTACTCGAAGAAGTAAGTAATACTCCCAAAGTATGCAGGCTTTCTTAAGCTTAAATTAGATTTTACTTTTTTCGTTTTACCAATAGTTAGAAACGAAACTGTTTTATAATTCAAATGCAATTACTGATGGCAGACTTACAAAATATTTTTGAATCCCTTTGATCCTTTTAACAGGCTAATATGCAAACCTCTAAGCGGTTGGAAAATATTTTATTTTCGCGTATATTCATTAATCGCAGATATTAATATAAGAGCCATGGTTCGACAAAAACGGGCTGGTTGGAATGAGTGAATGGTACCATGGCGATTCAAAAAACCAGTATGAAGCAACGCTTGTTGTGTTTAGCCACCTGAGGTTACCCAAGGCCCAAATCGTTCCTCCTCCCTACATTTTTTGTACCCTTCTTTGGGGCCTTGGCACTCGTTCCAACGATTACTATACTATCACTTGGAGGATCGGGTGGACATTGTGCTGCTCTCCGAATAAATTCACTAGGTTTTTTACTATTTGTTACTGTTAAGAGTAAATTAGTGTTAATTTTAGAACTCTACCATGTACCACGCATTAGCTTAAGACCTGTAATGGTAGTATGTAGTGGTAATAAATAAATTAAAACCAATGATGTAAACAGTATGGATTCGTGATATGCTCACAAAACAATCGAAAAAAAAAGTGTTCCGAATGCAGTGGCAGCACACATACACATGTTTCGAATTTCCAACACATTTACCTAAACAAATGAGTACAACTACTATTTTCGGCGGTTCGTTTTTGAGGCACCGATGGTGTATCTACCTTTATATATACAGAATATAATTGATAAAAACCAATAGGTCTATCAATACTATTGCTTTTGCCGAACTTTCGATAGTCGACTATCGAGTGGCAGCATTGGTTAAAAGTTAGGTAAGCTTACATTGTATTACAATATAGGTTCCATAATAAGCTTACGACTTTGTTAAGAGCGTGCTGTTGGGAAAACGTTATAGGTTCCGTTCACACCTAAAACTTCACTGAGAGGTGTGTTAAATAATACTTACTTGCATAAGTAACACAATTTAATTTTAGTATTTAAGTGCATATATAAATATGTGAGTAAAGTGCATATATACACAGCATCGGAGGCTCATTGGTGTGAACTGTGGCTTTCTGATCTGGAGGGTGCAGGTTCAAATCCCACAACGTACCAATGTCTTTTCGAATTACGGTAAAGAAAAACATCGTAAGGAAACCTGCGCACGCCTACGAAGAATTTCAAAGGTTGTGCTTGAAGTCGGCTAACCCGCGTGGACGATTGAGGCCTATTCACTCTTTACGAGTAGGCTCGTGCCCCTCGGTGGGACATATAATGAGCTGATGAATATGAGATATAAAAATATGTACAAAAATTAAGCTAATAATAAGTGGCGTCCAAGTTTAGTGCTGAGAAAAAAGTAATATAAAAATAGTATCTTACGAATACAAAGGTCCCTGTTTCCCTTGTAGCATGAGAGACAGAGCAGCCTTCGAACTTCTTTTTCCTGGAATCTCTTCTTGCAAGTCCTTACTCAGCATGTGATCTGAAATAAAGAAAAAATCATGTTTATGAATAATACGATCACGGACGCTGTTTTTTAAGTATATACCCAAAAATAAAATAGTTGCGCTAACATAACAGTAACTGACTTCACAAATATTTTTTCCCCACTGGGCCCGTAGTCCCACTAAATTTAGGTTTGTGGATCCGTTAACGTCCCATTACCAAGGATGTTTAGGTTTAAAAGACTTCGACTTTGGTAGTCATATCAAACAAGCCTTAACAGCCTCCAAAAACTTTTCGAAATAAACAGTAACACCATTAGCAAATGTTTGTTTAATTCAACTCATTCTAAATCGATGTTTTTGCTTTAATTTCACCGTACAATCTCCACATTCTGCAATTCTTATGTACACATAATATGTTCCAATAAGTATAAGACAAGATCAACTAACTACCGGTGCATCAAACGTCCGTTGAAGCGGAAGCAAAGCGTTGGTATTCAATCGGCACACATGCCTGATAACCATCTCCCCCGGATATTAACACGGTGGAACATAGTATGTCTGCTTTAGATTAGGGTTGCCGCATAGAAAAATAGAAATGATTTTTATACGCCTAGATTTTAATTAAAAAAATAAAAGTAATGAGATAAATCCTCATAGCTGTGCCGTGCGGCAAGGCCTTCGCTCTGCAATGTGGCATTCACCCTTTGACGCCTTAAGGCGCCAGACACAATAGATTTTCTATTCCAATTTGTAGTCATTATTATTATTGCAGCTTCGTCATAATGTCCACTGCTTATTTAAGGTCTCCTTTATTTTTTATCGCAAAGACTTTGCTTTTTTTATGTTATCAGAAGAAAACGAGCCAGAGAGTCACCTGATGGAAAGGGATCATCTCCGCCCATGAAGAACCGGGACCTCGGAAGTGTCACCGATACATTGCTTGCCTTTTAAGCTCTTTTCTCTCCCTCTTCTTGAAGGTTCCAATGTCATAATTATCTATATCTAGACTTCTACACAGACTGAACCCCAGTCAACATCAACCTGCCACTTGCCTTGAGTATATCAATAATTTGATCTCCTACGAATCTATTTACCATTTGACCGCCAATGACGCCTAAAGGTGCCAAACACAATAGATTTTCTATTATGTCTGGAATACCGGCGTTGGGTTAAACAAAAACATAATTTAATTTTGGTGTGCCAACCTTAACTCAGTAACTAATCGATACGTACTCTTAAAGACGTTGCCGGTTCGCTTCCTATACTCCTGCTCGATCGCCGGCAGCAACCCCGGATATAGCTGCAGCGGAGTCCGGTAGAAGTCTATAACATTAAAGGTTGGCACATTAAATAAATGAGTACTAAATAAACTTTAGTTTCTCGTATTATTATTTTTATAAGTTAAAGTGATGGCTGATAGTGCGCTCACCTGGTGGTAAGTGATACGCCTGACAATAACAGATGCAGTGTTTAAGAAATCAAAAACAATAGGTCGTCATTATCGTGACGGACGTTACTGACCTGCGCCCGAAACGACAGATGTTAGGGCTCTTATAGCTTTAGTAATTAAAACAAATAATTATTATTTTTACTAATAAAATAAATATTCACTGACATTCACACAGCGCCATCTAGCCCCAAGTTAAGCGTGAAGCCTGTAGTGTGGGTTAACAACGGATAACCATACTTATATACTTTATTTTATAAATACATACATATAAAAAAAATATACATAGAAACACCCAGACCAATACAAACAGATATGATCATGCACACAAATGTTTGTACTGCGCGGGGATCGAGCCCGGAACCCTTGGTTGAGTAGCCGTCGCCTCAACCATTAAACCAACTTTTCGGAAGGAAGGCCTCCGGTTACTTCACTCACTGAGTAAAACGAAACGGTAAGTGTTGTTTTATGACGGTTTCATAAAAGTTCTTATTTTCGATGAAGCGGTGCCCGCTTATATATTAAAATATACAAAAAATATTTTCAAATGGCAACTTTGCCTTCTCATACGTTTTTTTGATCAGCAGCCACCTAGAAAATATATGTTCAGCAAAGTCTGGTAAAATTATGTATATCTATATCACAGTACAGTTTATATTTACTTAAGTTTGAAAGAGTGAACAAAATCTATTCTGGTAATTCAGTTGATATGAAAATGAAAAGTGTTTATTCAGTTTAGGTCCTTACAAAACACTTATAAATGTCAAATGAAGCTACCGCTGGGAGGTAGTTTCCAGTAGTTACTCTACAGAAACAGAACAGTACAGAATCATTTGTAATCAAATAATTATATATAGCAAATTATATTCACAATTTTTATCGTATTAAGTATTGGTAAAAATATAATAATCTACAAGTAAGGAAAGGATGGACGACAACAACAATACATATTTACATACATTATTGAAGTGTGCATTATAAATGCTAAGCATAGAAAGTACAAATCCTGACTGGTACTGTAAAGAACAGTTACCCATAAAAAATATAATTATTCGGTGCAGCTGCCTTTCGCAGTTTAATTTGAAGCCATAAACATTTTACGGGAAACATAAAAATAAGAGAAGGCAAGAAAGTAAGATGGCTGACTTGATTGGTTCACACGTAGATTGAAATCTTGTTTAAGCCCTGCCCCTAACATAAAGTATTAATCTGCAATATTTTAAAAACTCTTTTATAAAGCGCTGTCAGCCAACATCAATATTTGATGTATTCAAAACATTATACTATAGTCTAGTTTAAATTTCAATTTAAATTTTAAATGTGGTTCGTGTTATAAAAGCGAGCTTATTTTACCGTTTTAAAATGTTTGATTAATTAATATAAATTTAACATCTAAAAGTTACGCATCAATATTGACTCGAAAGTTCATTCTACTGAAATGAAACCCCCAAGAAACACAGCTTTGCCGCATCTTAGTAACTTGTTAAATATTAAAAAGTGAAGAATACGAACCAAATATTAAAACTACGTATAAAAATATCTGTAAAGGAACTTCAGTTTTAATTTATAATCTTAAATAATTTTTCTTTCCTACGTTAAAAAAAATCATACAGTTGTAAGTAATTTCCATTGCCTACGCAGGCAGTAGTTACTCTAAAAACCAAATATTAGATACTCACACAGCATCCTCTCGCCCGAAGAAGGCCCTTCCAAAACATCATCAGACCGGGCTCGTAGATAATCTGGTAGAAAAAATATGGTAAATTATTAAATAAATATCCACTGACATTCACACAGCGCCATCTAGGCGCAAACTAAGCATTAAGGCTGTAATATGGATACTGAACAACGAATAAACATACTTATGTACTTTTTTGTACATACACATACATACATCTTATAAATAGAAAACACCTATAACCAGACATGTTTATGCACACAAATGTTTGTACTGTCCGGGGATAGGATCTCGACCATTACAGTAAATGGGTCGTCAAAATAATTAGATATGAACTATCAGATAGAACAATCAAATACAACAATACCGGGCCGCGTAAAGAACGTTTTTAATTTCTATCGCGATCCCTGAATATTATCTGATAAGAGTGACTGAGTTCTTGCTTAACTGTGTCTTTTTAATTAATTGAATTATATTTAAAGCGACAGAATCAAATTGAGAATAAACTAGCTGACAAAGAGTCGAACAGTACGGTATTTACTAAGAAGTACTAGCGGCTTAGATAACTGGGAAACGATCAAAACAAATATCGCTTGGCAATGCCACTCAACGAAATAAAAATAAACCCTAACGTCGGTGTATGTCATGATTTATCTGCTGTAGGGAATACTCATACAAAAACAAAATTTATTCAAACATAATTACGTTGTTTAAAGCTTTCCACTGATGCTTTTTTCTACAAAAGTTGACTATTCAGAAAGATACACTTTTCTAAAATCACTTACTCATTAGTTAAGTTCTTTACAACAGTTAACTCAACATTTAATAAAACTTTACTTGTGATGGAATCTAAACAAGTAAGACCAGTCCTATTTTCCTTGAATCCACTCTTGCACTTATAATTCAATCCCATTTGAAATAGTAGCTTTAACTCGTTGGTAAATATTTGTCTTACAAATATTTGCTTGTTCGAGCGAAGTTGTTCAAAGACTGGTTTTAGATGTCGAACTCAGTTGTACTTAGAAAAATGAACTTGAGTTGAATACATTAGTGTCAGTTCCTGGTAAAAGTGCTGAGAAAACAATAACATTGTGATTAGCCACCCAATTGATTGGTGGGCAAAGATAAAAAAAATATATTGTTTTCACGCCATAGTATGAGCGTTGGTAGCTTAATGGTGTGGACTGTTGCCCTCCTACCGGGAGGGCTGAGGTTCAAATCCCGCCACGTACCAATGTATTTTCGAATTTTCGAAAAATATATGTACGTTATCCGACGCTCTTACGGTGAAGATAAAAAATCGTGAGGAAACCTTCATGCACGCCTGCGAAGAGATTCAAAGGTTGTGTGTGAAGTCGTCCAATCCGCACTGGGCCCGCGTGGACAACTAAGGCCTAATCACCCTTTACGGGTAGGCTCGTGCCCCTCGGTGGGGACGTTTAATGAGCTGATGATGATGAATCATAGTATACTAGCGATTAGGCATGTGACTGGATTAGAATGCACATTTCTAGTGTGTCTTTTGGTAGAACTGAAACCAAGAGTCATTGTGTTGATCTCTACCAAGACTCAACATTCATTTGATGGCCTATGTGGTGTTAGTCGAGAAGTTGACATATTAAACATTCTGTATTCGATACTCAAGCAGTACTTTTGTACATGACCGTTTGTATTGATCTCGGTGTTTTTTGTATAAATGTATTCACAAATAAAAAGTACATAGGTATGTTTCTCCGTTGTTAAGTTCCCATAGGTCATCGTTTAATATGCGGCTAGATGGTTCTATGTGAATCCTGGAATGTCTAAGAATAAGATAGAAATAATTCCTGAAAGGACTGGAATCTTGTATTTTTTTTTTAATTTGTTGATTATAATTTTGTGTAACTATGAATATATCTTGCTTTAGGAAGGAAAACGAAAGATTTAAATAGCATTTATTTAAAATAACTTTTTACTTGTACAGGAAAAACTGGTGCCATTCCAGTACACACATGCTTTTAATCTTACATTTTTCAGGAAAACCAAAGAAAAATGAAACTTGCACCGCATGTAATGGACCAACTTAATTTTATACCAGTAAACTGTGTCACTGTAAAATACAGATAGCTGTTTAGAAAGTTAACTCAAAACTGCCATCACCTTAACTTTAAACAGTCATAAAGCCTTGAAAATCAACGTCGTAAAAACGTTTACTGCTGAAACTTGAAAGCGCTTTAATGAAAATTGAAATAACTAGAATAGATCGTTTCGAAATGTACTATGGTAATTAAAGCTTTTTGAATTTGGAACTGAACATTTGGGTTGTTTGGATTAAAATAGAATAAAATAGATTATTGTAATTAAACATTTGTTCAGAGATAAGATTAGAAAATAGGCGATGGGTTGAACCTTAAAAATAAACTACGGACCCCCGTTTCGCTTAAACTGATTTCATTAAATAAAATAAAGTTGTTTTTGAAACTTCACAACTTTATAGATATCCTGACGATTCCGTAGTCAATATAATTAATCTATTCACGTAATGTATATTGACTACCTGAATCTATGTTTTCGGCAACTCGTCCTAACCCATGCAAAAAATATAGAATAGGCTTCTTCAGTGCAATTAGTGCAAGTGTCCTCTATCTTAGAATACGTCTCATTCGTCAACAAAGAGTGTTAAACAGAAATACTTAACAATCTATATTACATTCTTATTTAAAAAACTGGTATACTACATTCTCATAACAGCTTTGTTATAGTTTTATCTGTGTCTTGTAGACTGAGCTTTTAGAGACAACTAGTATATTACACGTGTGAGTTGCCATTTACTACCAGATAAGTAGACTTTTTACTTCTCAACTTATTACTAGGTAGGCTCGATACTGAGTCGTCTAGGTAGGTACCACCGCAGCGCCAGATATCATGCACTTTATGTTATGATGAACTCCCGTGAAATAGGAGTTACATACACCTTTGTGTTTCGGGATGAGGGCACTGTAGCTAGTAAAATTACCAGGTAAATGAGGCCTAACCTCCGTTGTCTCGGTTGACGGGTGCAGGGCGGTATTGACAAAGAATAGTAGCTTTATATAGTGACTATTCTTCTTCAATACCGCTCTGTCATGGACAAGCGTGGAACTTACCATCATGTGAGTGAATTTAACGAACAGCGGGATGGTTCACTTTATAACATTAAAAAAAGACGATGATTAATGATTTTATCACAACAGCTTAAAAGCCAACTGCTTGAACAAATGGCTCCCGTGATATCTGAGACCAATCCCTAGGAGATATCCATCGGCTAGTCGTTACATTACCAGGTCAACGGTCCATCTGGTTGGTGGTCGAGCTTTTTCTTTTCTCTTCTTTCGAGGTGGTTCTTTTTCCGATTCGTGGACGCCACTGAAGAACCTTTATGACTTGTTGGCTTTTAGTTCTTTGCACTATGTACCCTGTTTCCTGCTTCTTCAATTTGTTAACCTTAATAATAATTTGGACCTTTGTCTAACTATGGACATTTATAGCTAAAGTAGTAGTAACTTAATCTTTCTCAATAACACATTACCCAAGTTCTTTTGTAATATTTTGAAGTAATTTTGTTTTGTAGTACACCTATTTGAATAAGTTAAATACAATTTTCAGGTCAAATCACAGCTGCCAGAAAAAGATCAATCTATATTTTATTATGCATCCACGAGTTAAAAGCTTTTACATGTTTTTAAAATGTCCTTGATGGAATTGAAATATATTCTATAGCGTGTCTATGATAATATTTCTTTACTGTGTTTGCTTTCAGTATTTTTGATAAGTTTAAAATAAGAACGCACCTTTATAGAAGTTGACGTCTTTGCCTATGTCCGAAGCTCGACCCGCAGCGAGTGCCGACACTGCCAAGATTGATATTAATGCTTCCCTCATGGTGCACATCTTCCAGTTCTAGTATAAAGAGTAACGAGTTACCACCGCATCTCTTGCTTTGCAACTGACGGCTGTAGAGCGCACCCACCTTTTTATAATTTACAAGCGATATAGGGGACTCGGCGATTGAGTTTGTGCAAGATTCCCGATACGATTCCGTTGGGAGCTTTGATTGATTTAAAGTTGTATCTATGTGCATATTATTTTAGAATATTTCTTTGATTTGCAATAATATTCATTTTATTATTGATAACGCGATGTTGCCTTTTTTTCACTTAAATTTAACTTACTTTTGATTCGATTTCTTGATTAGACTTTTTTAAGAAGCGACAATTAGACGTCTAAGAATAGGTAAACCGGAGTTTCTTCAATTCTTTCATCGTTATTACAATAACAGTCAACTATATTTTAATTAAAGCACTTCATAATAATAATAGGGTATCTTAAATTTAAATATTTTAAGTTTCCAATCAGCAAAAGATCTACGAACAGTAAAGATTCCATTAAAATGGAATATAACTAAAACTAATCTTTAAAATAAGCGGCCAACGCAAACTTTAAGTTCTGTTTAATTTCTATGAAAGCCTAAATTGAACTTATTCAAGGATATCAAATATTTATTCCAAGATCACAAGTAAGTTGTAAAGTTTGGTTTAATTTAACAATATTCCCTCAGCTCAGGGCGGATATTAGGGTGTTGAATACGAAAGTCATGATCCTTGCGGTTCAATGACAAATTATGTATAGGCATTAACTACAACAAAGGGAAATAATTTCCTTTAAAACTAAGTTCCTAACACTTAACGCTTTTTACAAACAATGCGTGCTCTAACTTATTTTATCTTGTTATTCCTAAAGGGAGTTTGAATGATTGCAAGAATGTCTGGGTGATATCAATAAATATACATGAAAGAAAGTTATCCTTAAGACAAGTTGGTTACAATTAGTTCAATTTGAAAACATTTAAATATCATCATTTTTCAAACTTGTATTTATTTTACAAACCTGCTCATATGGTTATAAAGGGTGAAATGAAGTATATTGACATTTTTTAAAATAAGATATACTCGTGATTCAAAATGAAGCAAATCGAGTGAATAAAAATTAAGAATTTTTAAAACCTTAAGATTACTTAAATTATAATGAGATGAATTAGGTAAATAAGAAATTAAGCAGAGTAAGTTTTCAATCTACGGAAGACCAGGAAGATGTTTCGTTGTCATCATCACAGATTCTGAGTGGAATACCTTTTCTGTGACTACAAATTGAAGTCTTCAACTTAAAGAAAACTTTAATAGCACAAAATAAAACATTAACTTCTTTCTGTCAATTTCAAATTACTTGTAGTTTGCATTGAGATTATAATTTTTTGCCAAAATTTTAAATTATACATTTTAGAAGGAAAATATGTGAAGCAACGTTTTAACCATTTTTAGAGTATGCGACCCACGAACATGTACAAAATTAACCATAATTTAATTGTGAGTGAAGCTACCTCATACACAGGCAGATAAGCATAAAAATGCTACTGAAATCCGTGAAAGACATCCCACGACGGGTCATTGCAGCCGACGCTCGCCGCGGGGCGTGCTCACTTGTCTGCACAAGACAATCTGAACAAGTTTTATAAAAATGGAGGTAACTGTTTAATATTCTTTCCTTTAAAGAGTTGTCTCTTCAACAGTTTAATGTTTTTCTCAATCATTTCCAGGTTTAATGTTTTTCTCATCTGATATGCATTACAATAAATTGTTTATTGTAATTTAAATAAATATATATTATAATTTCGCGCTTGGCACAGGTTAGAGTAAAAATTTATATACTTGATTTTGAAGTGCTTTGTGTAAAAATATTTGTCTCCCGCTCTTTGGTCAACCTTTTGCAGTCCACTGCTCAACAAAGGTCTCCTCTATTCGGCGTCAGATATCCCGGTCCTCCGTTTCTTAGTATAGTATACGCTCAATAATAACTTAACGTGGACATTAGCCATGTGATGGCGCTGATTATACATGTGAAATGAGTTCACAACTACAAATTTTGGGGTCCAAGCCGTGGTGGGTCACGATCTGAAACGTCTGTTGTAAAATGCTGTCAGTCATGTTTGTGTTTACTTATTGTAAGGGGTATAAAAGAATAACGTTGATGTCAATAATAATAAATATCCACTGTCATTCACATATCGTCATCCAGTCCGAAACTAAGCATTTCGCCTGTAGTACAGATACTAAATAACGGATGAACGTACTTATATACTTTTTTGCAAATATATCATCATCATCATCATCATCAGCTCATTAAACGTCCCCACCGAGGGGTACGAGCCTACCCGTATAGGGTGATTAGGCCTTAGTCGTATACGCGGGCCCAGTGCGGATTGGACGACATCACACACAATCTTCGAATCTCTTCGCAGGCATGCATGAAGGTTTCCTCACGATGTTTTCCTTCACCGTAAGAGCGTCGGATAACGTACATATATTTTTCGAAAATTCGAAAATACATTGGTACGTGTCGGGATTTGAACCTCAGCCCTCCCGGTAGGAAGGCGACAGTCCACACCACTGAGCCACCGACGCTCTTGCAAATATATACATATAATAAATAGAAAACATCTGACCAATACAAACAGACATGTTCATGCACACAAATGTATGTACTGCCCGGGTATCAAACCCCGAACACTTAGTGTAAGTAAAAATAATTGATTAACCCTTTAACATAACATACATTTTACAAGTAAAACTATTACATAAACATAAAAAGCGACAATAAAAGATCAATAGGAGCCGCCTCGGTATAGGTTGAAACGACGCTGTTCCTGTCACAGACGCGTACTGTAACAACGCTGATATTCAGACGGGTCCGTAAGAACGAGTTCACTTAAAATTAATTACACCACATGCGCCGGCGAATACCTAGATATACTCGAAAGCTAGGAAAGTATGTATCTTTGTACAAAAGGGATGTCAACCACACACGGTAGCCGAATCTCCGAGAGCTTTGTACAGCTTTGAATAAGGGGCAAAGGGGCAATGGAGTACGGACTGTGTCACGGACATACGAGCACGGTACATTCGCGTCTATGTAACGCTTCAGTAGAACATGATTTGCATTTGTTTGTGTACTGAATTTGTTTACTTATTAGGTTTTATACGATTAAAATTATTCTATGGATAAGTAAGTAGAAATCGTAGGCCGCCCATTGTACTTTCTTATTTTTATTTATTTTATTTGTGTATTCTAGTGTACAAAAGAACTAAATCAATTAGTGTTAAGAACTTGGCTGCTTTAGCAATGGTCTATTTATAACTTGTGTCTTTAAATAGAAGCATAATTTATTTGAAGGAATATGTAAAAATATGTGGGCAGTTTTTGCTAATAGTAGTGTCAGTATAATTACAGATTCCAGATACTTATGATTTTTTTTAGGTTTGGTAAGGATCTTAAAATTATTAAAATGAACACCAGCAATTTGCATTCATTGGTATTTATATCGACACCGGCTTGCTTAAATTAAATGTAGCAAACATTTAACACATTATTTCTAAAATGACCTAAACAAAAGCAAATTCATCCACCCTAAAGCATTTACATAAAACGCCGTGTCACAAAAAATCTTTAAAGGGCGCCAGTCCCAAATATTTGCAACTGCACCGAATAATGCAAAATTCAAAAGCCTACTCTTAAAATGCACTGTCGGAACTGAAACGGCCGGATTTCTGACGACACTTGAGCTGCAGGCTTTCAGCAAATGAGCGACGCTCTAGCACGCGTACAAAGGAGCCCCCGGGTCTTACACCCTCCGCCAGTGGAAGTTGACCTCTCACGCCTCTTAAAAAGGGAACCAAACAAGCTGCCAGTCACTCGACAAGGCAAGGCCGCGGTTCTGCTAAAGCCAGTCTCAGGCGTGAATTGGTGCTGCACATTTTGCAGTACTGTGTGGTAATTATTTTGATCGCGTTTCTCTTTATATTCAGGTAGTAAAAAGTAACTATGACGACTCATTTGGTGTAATGGTTGAGTAGTTGGCTGTTACACCAAGGGTTCCAGGTTTGATCCCCGGTTAGTACAAACATTTGTGTGCATGAAGATGTCTGTTTGTCTGGAAGTTTTTTATGTATAATATGTGTGTATTTTCAAAAAAAGTGTCATGTTTATCCGTTGTTTAGTATCCATATTACAGATTTAAAGTTTAGTTTGGGCCTAGATAGCGCTGTGTGAATGTCAGTGGATATTTATTTGCTTTGTTTATTTCAAATCAAAGCTTAAAGAAAGGAGTCTTAGCTGGTATGGTCACCTAATGAGGCGTGATGATGCCTATATCGTGAAGGCGGCCTTGAACCTGCCGGAGAAAAAGAGAGGCAGAGGACGATCTCCATACACTTGGTATACTAGTATGACTTGTCTCGTACAAAAAGAAGATCTACCGGACCCGACAACCCTAGACAAAAATCATGGCGCACTAAAATTAGGCGAGCCGACCCTAAGTGAAGTGGGAAAAGGCAAAGGAAGAAGAAGAAGGTTTATTTCAAATAAAACTTGATTTGTACAATCTCATTATGTCATCCCATAGGCTTTTAGCTCCGAATTTTAATTACTGAAAAATTACCGGTATATGTACCTACCGAGCGACATTCGTTTCGATTCCATAACTGCACTTCAAGTTTATAGAAATCGAAAAGGTATCTCACATTAATAATATGTTAATATATACAAACTTTACACTTCACGAGTATATACAACAAAGTATTATTATAACTTATAAGTATTTTAAATTGGCAAGCAGTACTACTACTACTACTTTCATTATGACAACCTATTTCCATCAACACTGTATCTCTCATGGTCAGGCGTATCACTTACCATCAGGTGAATTGTTTGTGAATATTTACCTTCTTTGATCTCAGAGTTTCTTAAATGTAAAGTACGAGTAACTCTATAAACATAGACACAACAACTCAAACCAATTCCACCGACCCGTGGTATCCAAATCCTGCCAATAATATTAACCATCACGCACTAGTCTAGCTAGACCGTCTACAGCCTTCATTGTGACAGCTTAATATACTTCATATGGCAACAATATCAGACCTGTCATTAAAATTTGACTGCGTCCGCTCATTATTTTCTTCCGATTCCAAATTCAAGCTGAAAATTAAAACTCGACTCATTAAATACTCACTTGTTGTAGTCAGGGAGCAATTAAAGTTGATCCAATCGTTGACTCATTGTCTCAATGCGATGTCAGGTTATGTATAGACTTGAATTCCAAACAAAGATGTTAAATGTTTCACAGCATTGGTACATAAATACGTATTTATTGGTTATTAATCCAAACGAAACCATCGTTCTCTGCAGTTTTCGGATCTGTTAGTCGCAGATATCCTTTGCTGGGATAGTGGCGAGCTCAGATGACTCCCTAAAAAAGTGTAAGCAACAAGCCTAAGGGCATCCCAAAGTGGGACTCGAACCTGAGCTTAGAGCATTACAGGGAGGACTAGGTAACATAATGTGTTTGGGGAGACATGTGACCCAGTACGTGCCGGTAACGTGAACTGGTCGAATTTACACGGATTCGCTAAGGAAGGCTGAAGAGTATAGCTGTGTTTTGGACTAAAGAAAAATTACTGGATACTGTGACCTCTTTATATCACAAATTAGTACAGTGGGCACATTGGTCCTTTTTCAGTTTGCGAGAGTATTATAAGCGACAGTTTCTAATTAAAACCAGTCGTCTGTCTGTCTGCTGACTTTTTTCATTAAAAAAGCGGACAACCCGAGTTGCTCACAAAGAGGTATTTATAAATAGTACTAAATCAAGTCAAGAGCTGTTAAGGAATTCACCATATAATACCTACTTCATGCTTACAAATATGTTTACGAAGGATTTTTTATAGAAGGGAAATTTGATACAGAGTTAGCGTAAGTATCCATTAAATTACATTTATAAAGGCTTTAATATTAGTTATTTACCCTAATACTGTTTTCGCAAAAAATCTCAGACATGGAAACTGTATAACGCAGGTATTGGTATATATATTTTCAAAAAAATCAAATATGTCCTGTTACCATGCGCACAGGCCCTTTCATAGCTTTGTCACTTTTAGTATAAATATTATTTGTGACTTAATCACAATGGACAAACAACCAACAAAGTGATCATTTTGGACCCACGTTTTGCAAATGGTCGCTCACTGGTAGAGACTAATGACAAAGCGGGATCTCCATTCTCAAATTTGAGACATCAGAGATATATTATTTGGTGTATACCTAGCAGCAGAATACGAAAGGATTAAGCGATAACCGGTTCGGTGACTCAGTATATCAACCCATATGTGTTTATTTGAGTAAGCAAAAGACTGAGATATCTTACACGACCCATTTAGTGTAATTGGTTGAGACGTTGGCTATTACACCAAGGGTTCCAGGTTCGATCCCCTGGCAGTACAAACATTTGTATGTGTATAAGTATTTTAGTCAGTTCTTTATTACCCATATCACAGGCTTAATGCTTAGATTGTGACTAGATGACGCTGTTTTATTTAGTGAGTATTTGTTTAAGTCACGAAATTAGAGAAATACTTGCCCTCATATGTTGGATCGAGCGTAGTACAAAATGTCCATTTCCACACGACATGGGAACAAAACATTAAATCAATAAAAGCATTGGTTATTTGTGTACTCCTGTCTGCCAAGCCGCGATAAATCCGACCGAAACATGCTTCGGCGAATTCCGTCAGAGCTCGTGTCGAGTTAATGGCTTGCTTATCGTTGCTAGCCCGCGATGATTTATGTCAGGCACAGTACTTCGCTGCCTTCATGGTCTAGTGGTCTAAGCGCGGAGCTTAGATTGCTGCTTGACCCCTGATCGTTGATTCATATCCTACTTATAGAGCATACATAGGTTAGTCTAATAAAATTACTTCATACACTAAGAAACAACGTGCTTCCAAAGCACGTTATTGTTTATGGTTATTTGGTCATGTTATGGGATCGATCCTAGCTACCAAAAGAGCGTTCTTTATAACATCGGTGGCAGCAAAAGAGTTTCAAAACATCATTTCGTCTTCCCTCATTAATTTTCAACAGATAGTGGGCTTAGGACCTGTTTGGGCGGTATCTGGGAGTCCGGCTCCTCAGACCTTTAAAATCATAATTTCGATTAGTATGTCTTGCCTGTTATGAGCAGAATTATCTTACGATGTAAATCAACACACACCTATACTAATACAAATTGGTATTTGGGATCACATGACGGGGTATAGCCCGATTTCTCCATAACCAAAGATGTCTAAAGCAATCCAAATACATCAATGTCATAGCATGACGCGTGATGGGAAAGAATCGATACTACCATTTACACTACGTTGAAATTGCGATCAGTGATTTAGCCAATGACTGACATAGTGTAAAGTTGTAAGTAAATTCTCGTAATAAATGTTTTTTTTTTCGGAATGACTTATCGCTGTTGGACGCAGGCGGCCTTCACAGCTTCACCGCACGATTGGCGAGCACAGGTGGCTCTCAGCTTTTTATATGTGACTAACAATGAGGTGTAATGGTTGAGAAATCGGCGTCTTCGGCTATATTAGGGAAACGCCTTACATGTACGAATAACTAACAGAGGTACATAAAGGAGGTACTAATTATAGAATAACAATGTTAAGTAATGGCAGTATAATTCATGAATACTGTTAATTAACATATTTAGGTCCTTTTTAGAGATCACGGATTGGTCTAGAAGTTCGTGTTAAGCCGAACATAGTTCAGCTATTTGAATGCCTATATGAACTGCGGTGCAGGGCGGGCTGATAACTAGACAACTTTTATTGACATTTTTTTTTCAGGAAAAAAATATGTCAAAATCATTTCGTTTACTGTTCTTAGCTGCACTGTGGCGAGCAATCGCAATGCGATGTGTTGACAAATGGAGGCTGTCGAACATGTCACTCGCGGCGCGCGACCGGCTCCCTGATGAGAATCTGACCCGACGTGTAATCTGATACGGGTGATGTCCTGACATTGGTACCTAAACGTTACCAAATGTGTGGAATTGTTATTTCACACAAGCTTACGTTTTTTTTCAGCCATAGGAGTTATATTTTGGTATACATGTGGAACGGCCAGAGGACACATTCACACAGACCACTTTCGGATGTAATTACTAGTATCATAGAAGTATTTCTTTTTTCATACGGAAGCCCGACTCCTTGTTTGCTAAAAGTTACTTTTACGGTCTCCTTATGGGTTTTGAATCCATGACGCCCGAATTAAGGAGCGATTTAAACTCAACGGTCAGACCACCATTGATTACGGAGGCAGATACCATATATATATATATAATCGATGTCTCAACCGCAACACCAAATGGGTCGTCAACACGGGGAGCTTGAGCCGTAAACCACCACGCGGACTCAACGACGGGACCGAAGGCTTAACGTGCTTCCGAATCATGAAATCATCTTTCTTTACATAATTCAACCCCAGTCCCAACCAAAATGTAGAGTTACAAATGTGATATGTGGTTTTGATCCCATGCATATTGATGAATATATGCATGTATGTATATGACTTAAATGTAAAACTGTTGTAACACATATTATTGTAAACCTAGTAACTTGATTGATACATGCATGTATGTATATGACTTAAATGTAAAACTGTTGTAACACATATTATTGTAAACCTAGTAACTTGATTGATACATGTTGTCAGACTTAAATTATTTACCTGAAGACATTGTTTATTTTGTCATTGCTCAATGTTGTATGTACTGCATTTGTGAAGGAGCGGAATCCCCTGGTACAGGCAATTTCTGCTTAAAAGGGGATTCCGACATATTATAATTCTAACAATTATTCAGGAAATAATTAACAATTTTTGATTTGATTTTGATTTGATTTTGATCCCCGGATCAAGCAGCGACAATGTGACATTTACGGTCTCCCAGAGTTACGGGTTTCGAACCCACGAACTCCGAATCAAGCAGCGATCTTACTTCCCTTTTATCTATATAATTCAGTTTTATTTAGTTTTGGACTAGATGGCGCTGTGTGAATGTCAATGGATCATCATCATCAGCTCATTAAACGTCCTAACCGATGAGCACGAGCCTACCCGTGTAGAGTGGTTAGGCCTTAATCGTCCACGCGGGCCCAGTGCGGGTTGGACGACTTTACGCACAACCTTTGAATTTCTTCGCAAGCGTGCACAGGTTTCCTCACGATGTTTTTCTTCACCGTAAGCGCGTCGGATAACGTACATTTTCGGAAAATTCGAAAACACATTGGTACGGCGAGATTTGAACCTCAGCCCTTCCTGTAGGAGGGTAACAGTCCACACCATAATAATGAAACAAAAATATATTTTTTTATCTATAGATCTAACTCAACACTCAGTCCCTTAGACATAGGCATTAACCAACATAATACTTTGTATAAATAGCAATAGTCCACTAAACTAAGAAATTATTTACCTTTTGTTTTTGTCTCACTCTATTTGTATTTTTTTTTTTCTCTCCAGTAATTGTTTTGTAAATATTTGTGGCCAATAAACATGTTTCTTTCTTTCTAACATGCACGCCGTGAACTTAGTGTATCCAATATGTGCGTCCGATGTACGTGACCGGTGCTAAGTCACAAGTCTCCGTCCATTCGCGGCGCTAACCGGGAGTAATGCCCCATTTACGCTCACCTTATCACGGTTTACGCGATACGTGCCTTACGTGTCGAACGGCGACCCCACCGAACAATGCGTAATGGTGATCTACGCTTGTTTTAACCTAACCAGATTTACGAGTCCTAGGTAAGTATTAGTAGATAAATCCTGGCTGCTGCGTGGGGAGAGCAGATGAGTTGCTTAAATTTATAAGTGTAATGCAATGATATAATTAAATTTGTAAGGATTGGAAATGGTGTTTTACTGGTTCACAAAGGGTTCCAATCTTTTTCTTTTAAATATTTGTACGAATAAACATGTCTGTTTATATTGATCTAGTTATTTCAATGTATAGTATTGGTAGTATGTATTTACAAAATGTATGTTAATCAGTTGTTTTGTAGGTACCTATATATTGTTCAAGCTCCTTTCTTAAACTAAAAACAATAGGCGATATAGTTTCTCTTATTCAAAGTTTGCATAAACATGACTGTTTATATTGATCTGGTTGTTTCTATGTATAGTATTGGTAGTAGGTATGTATTAACAAAAAATGTATGTTTATCAGTTGTTTTGAAGGTACCTACATATTGTTCAAGCTCCTTGTTTAAACTAAAAACAATAGGCGATTCGGTTTCTCTTATTCAAAGGTTGCCTAGCAGAGATTACTACCACAGAAATAAGGCCGCCTTTTGTAAAATTAATACTTGCGTAGATTGAAGTAATATATTTTTTGTTGTGTAATAAATATTTTTTAGCAATAATATATCATTTTAGAAACAGTTTATTGGCGTGACTATTAGTTGATAGGCCCCTCAGTAGTTTCAGCTCAGGGCCTATTCACGGCTACGCAAATAACAGCAAATGTAGGCAAGGGACCTAAATAAATAAAACTTACAAATGAAATTTTATTTTGTATTTATTACTACGTTTGCGTATAAAATATTAT